>ML361910.1:0-37666 GCA_005239505.1 Nicotiana paniculata | reverse complement strand
AAAGACTTCTATTCCAACTTGGAAACACTTAAAACCCGTCAAAACTCGATTTCTGGCCGACTGGGGACCCTGGCGTTTGGGCTCTAAGGCTTGGGTAACGCCAGGCACCCCCTGGCGTTAGGGCTCTAACGCTTGGCTAAGGCCAGGCTGGGTCAGGCTATTTGGCTCTGTCGCCCGGCTATCGCCCGGGTGTCCCCTTTCGCGTATTTTTCGACGTATTTGCATCAGTTTAGCCCCGTTTCCATTTCCAATTCACCAACACATAAAATAAACCCCATTATGCACATACGACGTGTATTTTATCATTAAAACACATAAAATGCAAGGTATATAATGCTTAAAATCATGAATTCTAGCCACGCATCACTTCCGCGTAGGGAATAAGTGTCCTAAAACACTCTCAAACCATATCCAACACCGACCGGAAAGACACATAAGCACAAAAAGATACGGGGAAAGCAAAACAGGGAATCGGGGCTATAAGTCTCGAAACGGCTGGTCGGGTCGTTACATATTATATAGAGCTTATGACTCAGTTCTACCGATTTTAGGGTGTGTAATGTGAGATTTTGTAATACAGAAGGCTTTATCTATTATTCAGTCAATTTCAATAACTTGTTAATTTATTTCTGTTAAATTATTATTATTTGTTAGGCTTACCTAGTCGTAGAGCCTAGGTGCCATCGCGACACCCTTCGGAGGAGAATTGGGATCGTGAAAAATATATTCTCAATTGAGTTTTTAGAATAATACTTTGCATTAATTTTGCAATTGCATCATTGAAAAAGTAAAATTCAGCTTCTTGTTAAATCAGAGATGAATAGTGAAACCAATGTTAAAAGAAAGGCGGAGGGTAACAAAAGATAGTGATGTGACGGCAACCCTAAATGTTATCACGATGCCTTATTAGATAGATTCCATCTTTGAAAATTTTATTATTTAAAAGTAGGACTCCTAATAAATTTTAGTTTGTTATTTATCGTTACCTTAATTAAACTGAGTGTATATATCGGGTGTAGATACATTTCAACACAAACNATCTCTAAAATAAGGAATTAAAGAGTTTAAAATTGGAGTTTTTGTCCAAAACTAAGAAAGTATATTTTTGGGTTTTAAATACAATTTTAGATTGAAACCTGAAAACTAATCACATATATGCACTCATGGCTAGTTCGATTGAGTAGGTAAAAATTGCGTGGGGTAGCTACTTTTTAAATTTGTATTTACTTCTTATCCACCATTATTAATGATGAAAAAAGTATCCACTATTCTATTAAAATTAATATGAAAAGACGGTGTTACCCTTTCTTCTATATCTTTTCCTTTCCAAACCCTCTATCAAAATTTCAAAACCCTTTCTCCCGTTCTGCAGGAACGCTGCTTATTTAGAAAAAAAAGTTTGCTAGCATGTTCATACAAACTCGGCCCCATATGTTTTACAGTTTCTACTGTAGCATGACATATTCATTAACATGTTAACAATGTTGAGGGCAATTTGTGTATGTCATTTACATCCTTCTCTGTCTTTGCAGAGCATGAGGATATGGGGAAACTGATTTAGTACAAATATATTTCAATGCCTAGCATAAAACAGGTTGTCCTTAACATAGAGTTACAAGCAAAGAAATTAAGAACAGGTAGTCCTGAACTTAGAGTTTCAAGTTCAAATAATAAGGACATGTAGTCCTGAACTTAGAGTTACAAGTTCTAAAGTTAAGGAAAGGTATTCCTAAACTTAGAGTTACAAGCTCATAAATAAAGGACATGTAGTCCTGGTCCTGAACTTACAGTAACAAGCTCATAAGTTAAGGACTTCTAGTCCTGAACTTAAAGTAACAAGATCATAAGTTAAGGCCACTTGGTCCTGAACTTAGAGTTGGAAGTTCAAAAATTAAGGACACTTGGTCCTTAACTTAGAGTTACAAACACAGGAATTACGGACAGGTTGTCCTTAACTCAGAGTTACAGGCACACAAATTAAGGACAGGTAATCCTGAACTTCGAGTTCCAAGTTCAAAAGTTAAGGACATGTAGTCCTGGACATAGAGTTATTAGTTCAAAAGTTAAGGACACTTAGTCCTAAACTTAGACTTACAAGCTCATAAATTAATGACAGTTAGTCCTGAACTTACAGTAACAAGCTCATAAGTTAAGGGCACTTGGTCCTGAACTTTATGAGCAGGAGGGTATCCTAGTTTCGGGGGGTAAAAATTTATTAAAATAGTGGCTAAAGACTAAAGACATTTAAATAGTGGCCTGAAAGTAAATACATGTGTTATTACTGACTAACTGTGCACTTTCCCCATTAAGTAGAAGTTTTATTGGAGAAGGAATAACCTTTAACATTGAGAGAGAAAATTGTATGCATCATAACTAAGCTAGATTTATGTATATTTAGGTGCTCTAATTTTTTTTACAAATTAATTTAGTACGCTTGTCTTTAGGGCAGCAAAAATAAAGGCAAAACTTTCACAAATATGACATGAGCTCGGTCACTTGGGCGGACCTTAAGTGGGCATTCCTATAAAGTGCTATGTAAGTTACCAAGTTGGCCCATAGGACTTCACGATGACCCATTGACACGTCCACATAAGTGTTTAAGAATCTTGTTTGGTATTGTGTATGTGCATTTCTTTAACAAAATTGGGAGCATTATATAAATAGCCAGTCATATTTGTTATTTACTTTTTCTAATCGGTATATGTAGATTGTACATGGATTATATATAGTTATACATATAGTATGCTTGAACTGTTTATATATTATACGTTCATCGACTATTTTTAGTTTAAGCAGTTGAATGAACGGATATTTAGGTTAACTCTTCAACAAAATTCGATCACCTACAATAGGTTACTACTAATATTTAGTGCAAATCTCTATCTTCAATTGCGTGTTCATTGTGTATGTCTTACAAATACCGTGGATAAAACTTAGGACCCGTTTGGCAATAGATTTTGCTAAAATAAACTTGGGTTTTATTTGGCTAACACATGTTTGGCCATAGATTTTGCTTATATTTTGGCAAAATCCTGAATCCCAAATGTCAAATCCCAGTTTTGGGACAAATCCCTAATAATACACATGTTTTTCCAAAATAAATTGTTTTGAAAATGTATGTCTAAACACATTTTCATCTTCACGCCAAACTTCACCCAAAGAAAAATTTTCAAAACAAATTTGGGAGTCTATGGCCAAACGCTAGCTTAATAAAACTTTAAAAATAATATTATTCATTTCATGTGTTTTAGAGAAAATATAATAACAAAACTAAAAAGTAAATTATAGTCTGACTCTGTTCGGTGCCTTCATGGACTAAACTGGTAGTCATAACTCCATGTAATCACAAAGTGTAATCTACTTTTATGATAGGATATTTTTGCATTTACTAATTGTGAAATAAATTGGGCAAAGATGTGATGACCCAAAGGGTCATCTTATAAATTAAGATTCCATTTCAGTCTCATCAGCCTTAAAAATATTAACTTTAATTACCTCAATTTGTGTGCGCAGTCCGGGCATGAAACTGTAAAGCTTTTATATGAAATATGAGAAATAGTAGTTTTCGGAATTTAAAATTTGGTTTTAGTTGACTTTGCTCAACATTTTAGTAATCAAACCTGAAACTGTGTTCCGACGATCTCGGGAGGTCCACAGTAAAATATGGGACTTGGGTGTAAGCCAGAAATTGCATTCTGAGGTCCCTAGACTTAGAAATCAATTTTTAAAGAAAATTGTTTTGCTGGATTTTCAATGAAATAAAGAAATGAATTAAAGTTTGAAATCATTGGTATAGGGCCCGTATTTTTGTTTCAGAGCCCAGTACAGTTTTTTATGATATTTAAGTCCTATTTGTGAAATTTGGTGAGAATCGGAGTTGATTTGACGTGATTCGGACGTCCTGTTGAGAAATAGTGAAAGTTAAGTGTTCTTGAGAAAAATGATGAGTTTTGAGGTTAAATTCATAGTTTATATGTTCTTTTCAGGATTTGATCGCACGAGCAAGTCCGTATGATTCTTTTAGACTTGCGTCCAAATTTGGTTTATAGCCCCGAGGGCTCGGGTGAGTTTTGGATAGGTTATGGGATGTTTTGGGCATGTTAAAGTCTGATGTTTATCTATTATGGTGCACGAACAATTTGTTCTTCGTGTTTGCGTTACTCCACTCGCGAACGCGTAGACTAGAATTTGCACTGGGGTATTTTGTTCTTCGCGAATGCGGAGCTCAGGACGTGAACGAGAAGATCTGGTGGGTTAAAGCTTCGCGAACGCGTTCTGGCCCATGTGAACACGATGTGTAAATGGGCATGGGAAGGGGACCTATTTTCCTCTATGCGAACGCGGTCAGGTCACCGTGAACGCGACAGGCCCATAGCGAACACGATGAAGGCCTGTCTAGTTATATAAAATCAGATTTTAAATCGGGCAGAACCTATTTTCTTCTTATTTTTGAACTACAAAGACCTGGAGGCGATTTTCTTCACACAAATTCATCCCCAAATTGTTGGTAAATAATTCTAAACTCTTCTCTTTCAATTACCCAATGTGTTTCATCACTTTTCAATCAAACTTCAAGAATTTACATGGTAGAAATTGGGGCGTTTGGGTAGGATTAGGGAATTGTGTAAAAATGGAATTTTGACCTTGAATTGGGGTCGATTTCGAAACTAATTGCATGTTCGGGCTCGACGGTGAATGGCTAAACAGAATTTGGTCCGAACCCCGAGTTGGGACCAAGCAAGCCTGGGGTCGAGTTTTAACTTTCTTTGAGAAAACTTAGGAAATAAATTATTTTTCAGTAAAGTTAGTTCCTTTAGCATAAATTAATGATATTAAACTAATTACGATTATATTCGAGCGGGTTAGAGGCAAATTCGAAAGGAAGCGGTAATTGAGTAGTGAGTGGCCTGTGAATTTGAGGTAAGTGCTTGGTTTAACCTTTAATTGAGGCAACAGGAATCCCCAACTTAAATTCTATGTGAATTCGCATGTGTGTGGTATATAGATAAGGTGACGAGTGTCTATGCACCACTAAATTGTCTGTTAAACATGATCCCTTCCCCATTTCCATTTATTTGCTTCCGGACTTAATTTTTTCATGATCATTGAGGTTTTATATGTCTATTTAGATTCGTTGATTTATAGTCAAGTATTTCTTCTAGTATTTTTGAAGTGTTGGCTGTTCTTTTGGTTTTGTTATGTTACATAAGGATTGAGTTGGTTGCCAGTGTTAAGATATGTATATATATTCTGGTTGGCTTCGTTATGAAATGATAGTTGATGAAGTTTATGAGTTTTGCAGCTTCTGTTTACAATTTTTGATATAAAAATGTTGTGAAAGGCTTGTTCCGAATTGTTGAAGTTTTAATGAAAAAACTGATATGATATGCTTGGTGGGAGCGGGTTGCACGCTGCAAAAGGGAGTGATAAGGGAGGACAGGTGGGATCGGGTTGCACGCCGCAACAGGAGAAATAAGTGTGATATATATAGGGAGGAGCAATAAGGGTGGACAAGTGGGAGCGGATTGCACGCCGCAACAAGGAGCGATAAGGGTGAATATTTATGTTTTACTGATTTTCGAAAATAAGGATTTGAAAAACTTCGTTTTTATAAAAAAAAGGTTTTCATACTCTGATTTTACTGTGATTTGAAACTTGGAATTTTGAGGAATTGATTATAATTGACATTTGAAAAGAGTTATCAAATTTGTTTCTTTTATTTACTATTGCAAGTGATTGGTTATCGAGTTTATTGTTATTGCTTCTTTCTTGCTTTATTATATATATTGTTTATAGGATATGTAGTTAAATGACCCGCCGTAGCCTCGTCACTACTTCGTTGAGGTTAGGCTCGGCACTTACTCAGTACATGGGGTCGGTTGTACTGATACTACACTCTACACGTTTTTTTGCAGATCCAGGTACCGTCCAGAGTTAGGAGATCTTAGTAGCTGAGCATTTTCATTTGGAGACACGAGGTAGATATGCCGGCATCCGCAGACTCCTGCAGTTTTCTCTTTACTTTATATATGCTGTTTTATTTCGTTCGAAACAGACATATATACTTATTTCATCCATTATTTGTAGTATTCTTAGTAGTTCGTGAATTATGAGACCAGCCCCTGGGTAGTTTTATAGTGATATATTTAGTTCATAGTTCGGTTTTATCACTGATCGTTATTAGTATTTCATGAATTTATCTAGTGGAAAGTATTAGATTCGTATTTATTTTGAATGGTTCTATTATGTGTAAGTAGATTTAAAGGGAAATGGTTGGTAAATTTATAACATTGGCTTCCATAGCAAGTGTTGTGTTAGGCGCCATCACGATCCCGTGGTTTGGGAATTTTGGTTGTGACAAGTTTGTATCAGAGCACCAGGTTGCATAGGTCTCACAATTCACGAACAAGCTTGATACAGTCTGAGGGGTCGGTACAGAGACGTCTGTACTTATCCCTCAGAGGCTATGAAGTTAGGAACAAAATTAATTTTATTTCTATTATGTCGTGCGATTCTTGATATCTCAGAAAAATACTGATTGAACTCTTCTATTCCATCGCAAATGGCGAGAACACGTGCTTCCTCTTTCGCTAACCAACAATCTAGTCTTCCAGCAGCAGCAGCTCCTATTAGGGGCAGAGGCCGTGGCAGGGACATGACACAACCTACTGCTCATACAACAGCTCCAATTGCGGAGCCCCAGATTGAGATTTATGAGGGGTCTCCAGCTCAAACCGTTCCAGCTGGACCAGCTCAGGTCCTACAGGGGTTCATTGCGACCCTGATACTTCAGGATGCTTTGGCTTGATTAGTGGGCCTGATGTAGAGTGTATCCCATACTGATGCATTTCTCTATTTGATAGGTCTTCTTCCTATACCTATGAATTCCATTGGACCCAGAAATGATACATTGGAAGAATCCGTTGGGTCTTCCAATATCAATAGGTTGATTGTTTCGCTCCTGTATCTTCCCAAAGGAAAAAAGATCTCTGAGAGTTGTTTCCTGAATCCGAAAGAGAGTACTTGGGTTCTCCCAATAACTAAAAAGTGTAGCATGCCTGAATCTAACTGGGGTTCGCGTTGGTGGGGTGTTGCAGCAGCCGTATATCTGGCTGGAGGAGGGGTCCAGAATCCTGATACCCACACTCCTCATTAGACTACTCCTCAGATCCAGACCCCAGTAGCCAACCCAGTTGGGGTAGTTCAGTGAATTACGGCAACCCTGATTGTTGATGGGGCAGCTATGACTTCCGATGCTTTGTGGAGACTAGACAGGTTCATCATGCTAATTCCACTTCATTTTAGTGGTACATCTTTTGAAGATCCACATGAGTTTCTTGACTGCTGCTATGAAGTATTGCAGAACATGGGGATAAGTTGAAAGCAACAGGGGTGGTTTATATGAGCTGTGAAGTTTAACATTGTGGATAATAAGACATTGTGACATGTGACTTCGTGCCAAGTGGGGGAGTCCACTGTCAAGGAATAGATTGTGGAATCATGTGTTATATCGGTGTTGGCCCAAAATGTATAAGGCCTGAGATTTTGCAAGAGATAAAGATGGGACTTGCGGTGTGTCTGTCTCCTTAATATCCCTATACCTCAATAGTAAAGGAGTTATATAAACAACTTTAAATCTACAGAAGGTCTACTCACAATGGATGTCACGATTGCAGATTTTGGGGTGCTTCTGAGGGAGTGCAGTGGTTGACGAGCTTCTAGACCCTAGGGTTCGTGCCAAGATTTATCTATATAGAGATCTACTTTTGTGATCATTGTGCATCAATAGGGATGAGAGTTACCCCAAATAATAACAAGAGTATATGAATAAATGGGGTAGCTCAGCAGTGTTGAGACAACATAGTAAAAGAAGAAATTGGTCGTCGGTGCTTGTGGCAAGCCTAAGAAGAGGACGAACAACCATTCCAACATCAACTACTTGGATCAGTTCTCCCAGATTCTATTGATAGAATTTGTTTATCAGACTCATTAACGAATTCAATTATAATCGTAAAATTTTGTACGACACAGGGCAGATTGATACTTTGTTTCGGCTAGTGGTAGAAATTGTCCTAGGCTTGGAGGAGTCATATTTCATCAGAGCACTCAAGCTATGTTCCCCATTGCAGTTAAAACTCAACTTACATGTCCAGCTAGGGGAAAGGGGTCGGAATGTCAAAGGTGGAGGTCACACTCCTAGAGGTTGAGATCCATCTTGTTGATATACTTTCTATGGTACGAATGAGGTTTCTATATCAGACAGTGCCGTTAAAATTACAAATTCTAGTTATTATACAGTGGCAATTTCCATAACTTGATTCGGTTATGAGTACCTGAGAAAGTTCTCCTAATATGCTCAATTCATGGGTGAGCTTCGTAAACCTAAAATCTACTTATGTGAATACTTGTATTGAGAGACTCTACGGAGATAGCTATGTCTATCATTACGTGTTGTAATTTGTTTAACATAAAATATTTAAGATAATAAAATGGAATGTTTCGATTGGCACGATGTGCATATTACTTGTGATTCAGAACTGAGGACCAGATCCTCACATTTTAAATATGATTTGGTATGTTTAAATCGGGCTACAAGCTGCAATGGAAGTTATATAAGGACGAGGTCCTTGTGATGAAAATTCTGTGCTTAAATTCTCTCTTGTGAAATTAAAAAAAAAAGATTTGTACTATAGTACTAATAGGAGTCATGCCTGTTAGGTTTATTTGAAATTTTTTGTATAAAATTTATCTGTGCATAATTTGCCAAATCAGTGTTAAAATTATTGATCTTTAACCTACAAGGTAGGTGCCCGCCCATATGGCGTTAAATCAAACACGTTAATTCAGGTAGATAATTATGAGTTCTTCATGCGTCGCATCTCGTTGTCAGTATTATGAAGGTTTGAAAGAAGATTATTGTTAACGTGAAGTTATTTAATGATTATGCAACTGATTATGAGAAACTATTAAGATCATATTGAACCAAAAGGGTGTTCCATTTAAATGGTCGGACGAGTGTGTTCCATCAAGTTCAGGATCTTTCACGGTATATTATGATGCTTCCCATGTTGGGTTGGGAGCTGTATTGATGCAAGAGGGTAGGGTAATAGCATATGCGTCTCGGCAGTTAAAGATTCATGAGAAGAACTATCCTTTCCATGTCTTAGATGTGGAAACCATTGTTCAAGCGTTGATGATTTGGAGGCACTATCTTTATGGTGTGCCATGTGAGTTTTACATGGATCATCACAGTCTTCAGTACTTGTTCAAGAAAAAGCATCTTAATTTGGAGCAGAGGAGATGGTTAGAGTTATTGAAAGATTATGAGATCACTATATTGCATCATCCGGGGAAAGCCAATGTGGTGGCGAATGCATTGAGTAGGAAGGCGGTAAGTATGGGCAGCCTTGCATTTAATCCAGTCGGTGAGAGACAGTTAGCTTCAGAAATTCAGACATTGGCTAATTAGTTCGTGAGGTTGGATATTTCGCCCAGCCATATTCTAGCTTGTACAGTTGCTCGGTCTTTATTCGAGCGTATCAGAGATCGGCAGGATAATGACCCGTACTTGATGGTCCTTAGGGACACCGTTCGGCACGGTGGTGCCAAGAAGGTTACAGTTGGATATGATGGTGTTTTGAGGATGCAAGGTCGTATATATGTGCCTAGTGTTGATGGCCTTCGTGAGTTGATTCTTGAAGAAGCTCACAGTTCTAAGAATTTTATTCACCCGGGTGATGCAAGGATGTACCAGGACCTGCGGCAGCACTACTAGTGGAGAATGATGAAAAAGGATATTGTTGCTTATGTGGATTGTTGTTTGAATTGCCAACAGGTGAAATATGAGCATCAGTGACCCGGTGGTTTACTTCAGCAGATAGAGATTCCTGAGTGAAAGTGGGAGCATATCACTATGTACTTCGTTGTTGGACTTCCACGAATTCAGAGGAAGCTCAACGCCGTTTGGGTTATTGTGGATAGTTGACTAATTCAGCACATTTTATTCTAGTGGCAAGTACTTACACTTCAGAGCGGTTGGCACAGATATATGTTCGAGAGATTGTTCGCCTTCACGGTGTACCTGTGTCTATCATTTCTGATCGAGGTACGCAGTTTACCTCACACTTTTGGAGGCAGTTTAGTGAGAGTTGGGTACCCGAGTTGAGTTGAGCACAACATTTCATCCTCAGATGGGCGGGCAGTCCGAGCATACTATCCAGATGCTAGAGGATATGTTCCGCACATTCAGTCGAGCATTCATATGGCTCCCTATGAGGCATTATACGGTAGACTGTGTAGATCGTCACCGAGAGAGGCTCGATTTTTTGGGTAAAAACTTAGCTCAAGAGGCTTTAGATAAGGTCAAGATTATACAAGATCGACTTCGTGCAGCTCAGTCTAGGCAAAAGACTTACGCCCATTGTAAGGTTCGGGATGTGGCATTCATGGTTTGAGAGAGAGTGTTACTTCGGGTATCGCCCATGAAGGGTGTTATGAGATTTGGGAAGAAGGGTAAGTTGATCCCTAGGTATATCCGGCTATTCGATATCCTTGATCGAGTGGGAGAGGTAGCTTATAGACTTGTGTTTCCTCCAGGGTTATCCTCAGTCCATCCGGTATTTCATGTATCTATGCTCCAGAAATATTATGGTGACCCCTCCCACGTGTTAGATTTCAGCTCTATCAAATTTGACAAAGATTTGACTTATGAGGAGGTGCCCGTAGACATTTTAGACCGGTAGATTCGTCAATTGAGATGAAAGAGTTACCCTTCAGTTCGAGTGCAGCGGAGGGGTCAGCCTGTTGAGGCAGCTACTTGGGAGTCCGAGTCGGACATGCAGGGTAGATATCTCCACTTGTTTGCTAGTTCAGGCAATTGTCTATGTCCGCTCGACGAAGAATGTTTGTTTTAGAGGTGGAGATTGTGATGACACAAAGGGTCTTCTTATAAATTAAGACTTCATTCCAGGCTTATTAGCATTAAAAAGACTAATTTTAATTACCCCAATTTGCGTGAGCAGTCTGGACGTGAAACCGGAAAGCTTTTATGTGAAAATATGAGATATCTCCACTTGTTTGCTAGTTGACTTTGTTCAACATTTTAGTAAATGGACCAAAATCTGTGTTCCGATGATTTCGGGAGGTCCACAGCAAAATATGGGACTTGGGCGTATGCTCATAATTGAATTCCGAGGTCCCTAGCTGTAGAAATCATTTTTTAAAGAAAATTATTTTGCTGGATTTTCAATGAAATAAAGAAATGAATTGATGTTTGAACTCATTTGTATCAGGCCCGTATTTTTGTTTCGGAGCCTAATACAGGTTTGTTATGATATTTCAGTCCTATCTGTGAAATTTGGTGAGAATCAGAGTTGATTCGACGTGATTCGGACGTCCGATTGAGAAATAGGGAAAGTTAAGTGTTCTTGAGAAAATGATGAGTTTTGAGGTTAAATTCATAGTTTTAGATGTTATTTTCATGATTTATCACACGAGCAAGTCCGTATGATGTTTTTAGACTTTAGTGCATGTTTGGTTTAGAGCTCCGAGGGCTCGGGTGAGTTTGGGATAGGCTACGGGATGTTTTGGGCATGTTAAAGTCTGTTGTTTTGATGTTCTAGTGTTGTGATGACCCAAAAGGTCATCTCCTGTTTTTGAAGTGAAACTTGTGTTCCGAGGCCTTGAAAACCTCCTTTTATCTCACCTTATTTTGCATGCGCAGTCCGGGCGTTTATCTGGAAAGCTTTTATATGAAAAACTGAGAAAAATGGTAATTTTGCCTTAACAATTGAATTTAAGTTGACTTCGCTCAATATTTTGGGTAAACGGACCCGGACCCAGACCCGGACCCGAGATTTGACGGTCAGGAGGGTCCATAGGAAAATATGGGACCAGGGCGTATGCCCGGAATTGAATTTCGAGGTCCCAAGCCCGAGAAATAATTTTTTGAAAGAAATTGTTTAATTGAAATTATAAGAGTTTTTGGAAATTTGATTTTATTTGAAATTGATGGTATCCGGCCAGTATTTTTTTTCCGGATCCCGTTGCAGGTTTAATATAATATTTGAGTTGTGCCTGTAAAATTTGGTAAGAAACGGAGGTCATTTGACGTGATTCGGACCCGTAGTTGTGAAATTTAAAAACATTGAAAGTTTTGAGATTTTTCTTTGAACACTATGCTAAATTTGTTGTTTAAGATGTTATTTTGGCAATTTGATCGCACGAGTAAGTCCGTAGGATATTTTTAAGGTTGTGTGCATATTTTTTTTGGAGCCCCGAGGCCTTAGGCGAGTTTTGGATAGGCGTTGGAGTGTTCTCGGACTTAGAACATTTGGTGTAGTTGTAGTTTGCTGGTGTCCAAGTAATTATCCTATGTGAACGCGTTTTAACCCACGTGAACGCAATGAAAAAGCAGTGAAGGGGGAATACGCCTATGCGAATGCGGCCTGAGGCACGCGAACGCATAGAAGGCCAGTCCAGTTCTTTTTTTAAAAATAGTAGCAAAATGGGAATTAGGCCATAACTTCATATTTTCAAAACCAAGAAATCTTAGGGACGATTTTTTAAGAGGGACTTCATCACCAAATCATAGGTTTGTGTTCTTAACTTCATTCCCTTCAATTTCCATCAACACCCACTAGATTTTTAGGCCTAAATCTTGTTCTTGAACGGTAGAATTTAGGGATTTTAGGAGAATTAGGGATTTTACAAATTTGAGAATTTAGACCTCGATTTGAGGTCGGTTTCCGACAATAATTATATATTCAGGCTCGTGGGTGTATGGGTGATCGGGTTTTGGTTTGAACCTCCTATTTTGACCAAGCGGGCCCGAGGTCGATTTTTGACTTTTTGGGAAGAATGATAGAAAACTAATAATTAAGCATTGGGGTTGAATTATTTAGCATTTATTGGTATTATTAAGCTAATTATGTCTGGTTACAATTGAATTGGAGGCGAATTCTAAAGGGAAAGCGGTAATTGAGGCTTGAGTTGGTCGTGAAATTCGAGGTAAGTTTTTGGCTTAACCTTAGCTTGAGCGAATAGGTATTGTGCCACACTTGCTACGTGTTAGTGATTTGTTCAACGTATAGATGTGGTGATGAGTACCTATCCGTTGGTGTCAAGCATACCCGTGAGTCAAATATTGTGATTTATGTGATCTTTCATTAAGCATAACTTGATTTTAATTTGATCATTTTCTGTGTTGGCAGTATTTCCTTGGTATTAATCATTGTTGAATATTGGATCAACTTGAGAATTACTACTTGAAGTTAAGTGACTAAATGAAATTTGTTATAATTTTTTCCCTTGCCGGGATGATATTAATTCTATTATTGGCTCACTCGTCGGGACGTTATGGTTCTTATTATTGTTATATTATTGAATTTCCTTGCCGGATTGCTGTTATTGATTGGTTTGGGTGAGGAAGAGTGTAAAGCACGAAGGGTGATGCCGTCATGATATTGTGAGGAAGAGAGCAAAAGCACGAAGTGTGATGTCGTGCCATATTATGATATTAAAAGCGCGAAGGGTGATGCGTTCCATTTTTTTTTTATTTATTGTGAGGATGAGAGTAAAAGAACGATNTAAATTGATATATAATTTGTTGCTTTACTTCTTATCTCCATTAGTTGATATTTCCTCCCCTCAGCATGTTCCCCTTTCCTTGTATTTAGCTGCTTAATTCTTATTGTTATTATTTTCTCCGTATATGATTAAACTGCATAGGTTTAGTTGGTTTTCGTGTCCTATCCTCGTCATTACTTCTCCCTGTATATGCACAGAGGGGTGCAGGGAGTAATGTGAGTACACCAACTTAGTAGTAATGAAAATAAATCAAGTCTAAGCAGCAAGAAACACATAAAAATCAATATCATCAGTTCACAATATGCACAACCTTTCTTTCCAATAGTATATACATAGATATATGAAATCAAATGCCTTAAAAATACATTTCAGAAAAATCCTTTAAAAAATGTGTTTTCCAACAATTTTAGAAAGAAAAATAACCAAAGGATTTAGTGTAAAATGAAATAAATCATAAGTATCCCCTCGGGAAAAAACATGAATCATAAATCGCCCCACGGGCAGAACATCACTCATCACCTCACAGCCACTCACTATCAGCCCCTCGAGCAACCTCACTGTCACTCATGCCTCCCAATCACTCGACACTCGGCAATCAGCTCTCAGCACTCGCACTCAGTAGGTACCTGCGCTCACTAGGGGTGTGTACAGACTCTCGAGGAGCTCCTTCAGCCCAAGCACTACTATTAAGCCACCTCTTGGTGTATTACATCCTCACAATCAGGCCCTCGGCCTCACTCAGTCAGAACCTCTCAAAAGCCCCTCGAGCGTATCAGTAAAATGGGGTACTCGACCCAAAACATCATTTTTATTTCTCAAAATAGTTTAAATAAGGCTGAGTTTCGAAAAAAGTTAAGCACAATATGACTGAGTGTAAATCATAAATCACTAGTGAGGAAATAGGAGTAAAAACAAGAAAATCTACTATCCTTTACAAGTCAAAAATGATCCGATAAGCATCCGAAATTCACCCGAGGTCCCGGGGACGTCAACCAAACATACCAACCAGTCCTAAAATACCATACGAACTTAGTCGTGCCCTCAATTCACATCAAACAACGCTAAAAACACAAATCACCCTCCAATTCAAACTTAATGAACTTGAAACTTCAAATTTCTACAACCGATGTTCAAACCTATCAAACCACGTCTGATTGACCCCAAATTTTGTAGACAAATTCATATTCAACCTTATGGACCTACTCCGACTTTCGGAATCAAAATCAAAATCCGACCCCGATATGAAAAAGTCCATTACCGGTCAAAATCTCCAAACTTTCGCCATTTCAAGTTTAAATGAGCTACAGACCTCCGAAACACCATCAAAACACGCCCCTAAGTCCAAAATCCCCCAACATAGCTAACAGAATAGATGAAACTCCATTATGCAGTCGTCTTCACACAGTTCCAGCTATGGTCTGAATCCTAAAACTTAAGCTTCCGCTTAGGGAGTAAGTGTCCCAAAACACTCTGAAACCATACCCAAAACCTCCTGACAAGACACATAAGCAGAAAAAGATACAGGGAAAGCAGTAAACATGGAATCGGGGCTATAACTCTTGAAACGACCGACCAGGTCATTATTATGTAGAGCTTATGACTCAGTTCTACCGGTTTTGGGGTGTGTATTGTGAGATTTTGTATTTTAGAAGGCTTTCTCTGTTGTTCAGTCAATTTCAATAACTTATTAATTTATATATATTCAATGTTATTATTTGTTAGGCTTACCTAGTCGTAGAGACTAGGTGTCATCACAACATCCTTCGGAGGAGAATTGGGATCGTGAAAAATATAATCTCAATTGAGTTTTTAGCATAATACTCTGCATTAATTTTGCAATTGCATTATTGAAAAAGTAAACTTCAGCTTCTTGTTAAATCATATATGAATAGTGAAACCAATGTTAAAAGAAATACGGAGGGAAACAAAAGATAGAAATGTGACGACAACCCTAAATGTTATCACGATGCCTTATTAGATAGATTTCATCTTTGAAAATTTTATTATTTAAAAGTAGGACTCCTAATAAATTTTAGTTTGTTATTTTTGGTTAACTTAATTAAATTGGGTGTATATATCGGGAGCTGATACATTTCTACCCAAATAAGGCCACAAAACAGTTTACAATTTCACTTCCTTGTTGTCCAAATATTATGACACAATTCTTTATAATGAGGTAATTTTCATTCTAAAAGTATACTATCTCTAAAATAAGGAATTAAAGAGTTAACATTGGAGTTTTTGTCCAAAACTAAGAAAGTATATTTTTGGCTTTTAAATACAATTTTGGATTTAAACCTAAAAACTAATCACATATATGCACTCATGGGGTACTTAGATTAAGTAGGTAAAAATTGCGTGGGGTAGCCATTTTTTAATGTAGTATTTACTTTTTATCCAGCATTTTTAACGATGAGCAAAAGTAGTAAGTAATCTATTAAAATTAATATGAAAAGACGGTGTTACCCTTTCTTCTATATCTTTTCCTTCCCAAACCCTCTATCAAAATCTCAAAACCCTTTCTCCCGTTCTGCAAGAACGCTGCTTCTTTAGAAAAAAACGTTTGCTAGCATGTTCATACAAACTCGGCTCCATATGTTGTACATTGTCTACTGTAGCATGACATTTTCATTGACATGTTAACAATGTTGAGGGCACTCTGTGTGTCACATTTTACCAAGTCACAGTAACCAACTTTCTTTCACTCATCCATTACATTTAGATCCTTCTCTATCTTTGCAGAGCATGAGGATCTGGGGAAAGTGATTTAGTACAAAATATTCCAATGCCTAGCATACAACAGGTTGTCCTTAACTTAGAGTTACAAGCACAGAAATTAAGGACAGGTAGTCCTAAACATAGAGTTACAAGCTCATAAATAAAGGTCAACTAGTCCTGAACTTACAGTAACAAGCTCATAAGTTAAGGACAACTAGTCCTAAACATAAAGTAACAAGCTCATAAGTTAAGGACACTTGGTCCTGGACTTAGATTTGGAAGTAAGAAAATTAAGGACACTTGGTCCTTAACTTAGAGTTACAAGCACAGAAACTAAGGACATGTAGTCCTTAACTTAGAGTTACAAGCACAGAAATTAAGGCCAGGTAATCCTAAACTTCGAGTTCCAAGTTCAAAAGTTAAGGACATGTAGTCGTGAACTTAGAGTTATAAGTTCAAAAGTTAAGGACATGTAGTCCTAAACTTAGACGTACAAACTCATAAATTAAGGACAACTGGTCTTGAACTTAGAGTAACAAGCTTATAAGTTAAGTACACTTGGTCCTGAACTTTATGAGTAGAAGGGGATTTTTGTTCGGGCGGGTAAAAGTTTATTTGTCACGACCTAAATTCCCAATCTTAGGGATCGTGATGGCACCTAACACCACACTTGCTAGGAAAGCCATCGTTAGAATTCGATTAGCTATTTTCCTTTGGATATTTAATTAAACACAATAACACAATTTAAAGTAAATTAAATCTAATGATTTCCAACTATTAACTTCATATATAAGAAATGATAAACGAATAAATAAATTGAACCACAAACTAAATATATATATATAACTCTAAGACTACCCCAAGGTCTAGTGTCACAGTTCACGAACTTCTAAGAATACTACAAATAATGGGCTGAAAGAAATAATATATCTGTTTTGGGTGAAATAAAACAGCCTCTATAAAACTAGGAGAAGACTCCGGGAATCTGCGAATGCCGGTTGATATACCTCGTGTCTCAAAATAATGAATGACCTCTACTAAAGTCTAATGCTGGACGGTACCCGGATCTACAAATAAAGGGTGCAAAGTGTAGTATCAGTACAATCGACACCATGTACTGAGTAAGTACCGATCCTAACCTCGACAAAGTAGAGACGAGGCTACGGTGGAGCATTAACAATATAACCTCTGAACGGTATAAAATAAAGTAAGAAGGAAATACTAAAAATAAACCAACAATAACTTTAGCAACAATTAAAATAACTCCGTCACCTTTTTCAGGTCTCATATATAATCAATTCTCACGTATGTTTCCAAATTTCCAATCTTTGACTTTAAAATAAGAGTAGTGCAAAATGTGAGAAATAGTAGAGTAAAACAGTAAACTTTCAAATCCTTGTTTTTTTTTAAATCAGTAAAATATAGTGTCCTCCCTTATTGCTCTGTGTTGCGGCATGCAACCCGCTCCCACCTGTCAAATCTTATTGCTCCTCCCTATATATATATCACCCTTATTGCTGCTGTTGCATCGTGCAACCCGATCTCACATGTCCACCCTTATTAGTCCTTGTTGCGGCGTACAACATTATGAAGAATTTCACAATTCAGGACAATCCTTTCACAAAATTTTTATCTCAACAATTATAAACAAGAAACTTTATTTTCTCATAAACTTCACCAATATCACCTGAAAATGAGACCAACAGGAATATGAACATCTCGTAAAACAATGTCAACCCGCTCAACCTTTATATACTACAAAGAAACCAAGGAAACAACCAACACTTTCCAAAATAATTGAAACAAGACTTAACAACAAGTTAACAAAGCCATGTAGTCATAGAAACATCAATGAGCATAAAACAATTAAGCCATGAATCAAATAAATGGGAAACGAGGAAGGGATCATGTTTAACAGACAATTTGGTGGTGCATAGATACTCGACACCTCACCTATGCACCACACACATGCAAATTAACATAGCAATAAAGTTGGGGAATCCTATTCCCTCAAGTCAAGGTTAAACAAAGCACTTACCTCAAATTCGCAGGCCACTTACTACTCAATTACAACTTTTCCTTTAGAGTCCTGCACTAACCAGCTCGAATCTAATCATAATCATATTAATACCATCAACATATGCTAACAAATCAAATTCCACAATAAAAACTACAAAATATGTAAAATCAGAAATCGGCAAAAATCCGACCCCTGGGCCCACAGTTCGAAATCAGTCAAAAATGGCAGAATCAAAACTCTCGTCCTCTACCGAGTCTAACCACATAAAATTTATCAAAATCGGACTCCGTTGTGTCCCTCAAATCACTACCTAAAACTCTCCAAAACTCAAGCCCTGTCTCCCTCAATTTCACTTTAAGATCATAAATCAAATCCCAAAAACGAAGATGGATTCATGAATCATAACAAAAAATAAGTAAAGAACACTTACCCGAATCCCAATGGTGAAACTTACCTCCAAAATAGCTCAAATCCGAGCTCTCCAACTCAAAATATGACCGAATGAACAAACCCTTATTTTATATATTTTTCTGCCAGCTATTTTGCCTCGTTTCTCGTGCTAAAACATCCCGTAACTCATTTTTTATCCCTCCAATGGATTCCTTATGAAATTCTAGTCAAGTTAGGCTTCTGAATCACCCAATTTTACCGTATAATGAAGGTGATATGTAGATTTTAATATTTGCTAATAGTGCAGATTTTTAAATACGCCATCAGTGGCAATTTCGTTATTGATCTGAAAAATCTGGCAACCTTAGTAAAATGACCATAAAATCCTCATACGATGTCCAAATTCGATGATTCTTTTTGCTACCGGTCGTTAATGACGATACGGGTCTAATACTTCAACCAAAAAAGAAACCAAAGCTTATTTGTTCAATATGATATCATTTATGCTTGAATAAACGACGTCGAAATATAAGAAAAACAAGCACTACACAACCCAAACCTATCAGAAACTCACTCTAGACCCTCGAGACCTCAACCAATAATTCAAATAAGTCATGTATCACTACTCGAACTTAGTCGAACCTCCAGAACACTCAAGACAACACTAAAACACCAAAACACCAAATCAACCTCGGATTCAAGCATAAGAACTTCTAAACTTTCAAAATTCGCTAACTACGTCGAAACCTACCAAACCACGTCCGAATGACCTTAAATTTCGCACACACATCACAAATGACACTATGAACCTACTTCAACTTCCGGAATTCTATTCCGACCCTGATACCTAATTTTCCACTGTCGACCAAAATCGCCAAATTTCTAACTTTTTTGCCAATTCAAGCATAGAACATAGTCTTAGTTCATAAAATGACCCCTTGGCTCATTACAATCTCCACCTCTAAAACAAACGTTTATCCTTGAACGCACATAGAAGATTACCTGAATTGGCGAACAAGTGTGGTTATTTACTCTGCATGTCCGACTCGGACTCCCAAGTAATTGCCTCAACGGGCTGGCCTCTCCACTGCACGCGAACTGAAGGATAACTCTTAGACCTCAACTGACAAACCTGCCGGTCTAAAATGGCTACCGACTCCTCCTCATAAGTCAAGTCTTAGACCAATTGGACAGAGCTTAAATCTAACACGTGGGACGGGTCACCATGATATTTCCGGAGCATAGACACATGGAATATCGGATGAACTGAGGATAACCCTGGAGGCAACGCAAGTCTATAAGCTACCTACCCCATCCTATCAAGAATCTCAAACGGCCCGATATACCTAGGGATCAACTTGCGCTTCTTCCCAAACTTCATAACACCCGTCATGGGTGATAACCGAAGCAATACTCTCTCCCCAACCATGAATCCCACATAACAAACCTTACGATCGGCATAACTCTCGAACCCTGCATCCTCATAACACCATCATCTCCAACTGTAACATTCTTGGCACCACCATGTCGAACTGTGTCCCTAAGGACCGACAAGTGCGCGTCATCATCCTATCGATCTCTAATACACTCGAATAAGGAAGACCGGGCAACTGTACAGGCGTGAACATGGCTGGCGAACTATCCAACCTCACGAACTTATTAGCCAACGTCTGAATGTCTGAAGCTAGCAGTCTCTCACTAACTGGAATACATGTAAGGCTGCCCATACTTACTGATTTTTAATGTATCGGCCACCACATTCGCCTTTCCTGGGTGATACAATATAGTGACGTCATAATCTTTCAATAACTCTAACCATCTCCTCTGTCTCAAATTAAGATCCTTTTGCTTGAACAAGCACTGGAGGTTACGATGATCCGTGTAAACCTCACATGGCATGCCATAAAGATAGTGCCTCCATATTTTCAATGCATGAACAATGGCTGCCAACTCTAAGTCATGGACAGGATAATTCTTCTTGTGAATATTTAACTGCCGAGACGCATATGCTATCACCCTGCCATCATGCATCAATACTGCTCCAAGCCTAACACGGGAAGCATCACAATATACCGTGAAAGATCCTAAACCTGATGGTAACACCAATACCGGTGCTGAACATTTAAATGGGGCACCCTTCTGAGTGAATCTCGTCATCGGGGCTGCTATAAATGAGAACCCCTCCGCAAAACAACGCTAGTATCCTGTCAAACCCAAGAAGCTATTGGTTTCTGTTGCTGAAGTGGGTCTAGGGCAGTCCTTGGCTACCTCTATTTTCTTAGAATCTACCTGGATACCCTCTGCTGATACGACGTGACCCAAGAAAGCAGCTAAGTCTAACTAGAATTCACACTTTGAAAACTTGACATACAACTGATTAACTCTAAAACTCTGGAGTGCAATACGGAGGTGATGTTCATGCTTCTCCCAAGGGAGTATATAAGAATATCATCAATGAACAAGATTATGAAGGAATCTAGATAAGGCTTGAAAAATCGATTCATAAAATCCATAAAGGCTATTGGGGCATTATTCAAGCCAAAAGACATCACAAAAATTTTGTAGTGCCCATACCTTGTCCGAAAGCTGTTTTAGGAACATCGGACGCCCTAATCTTCAACTGATGGTAGCCCGATCTCAAATCAATTTTCAAAAACACACTGGCACCTTAAAGCTGATCAAATAAATCTTCAATTCTCGGCAATGGATACTTATTTTTTATAGTAAATTTATTCAACTGTTGGTAATCTATACACATTCTCATCGATCCATCCGTCTTCTTTACAAACAAAACCGGTGCACCCCAGGGCGAGACACTAGTCCTAATGAAACCTTTTTCAAGTAGGTTTTGCAACTGTTCTTTCAATTCTTTCAACTATCGTGGAGCTATCCGTTATGGAGAAATAGAAATGGGTTTAGTGCCCGGAGAAACATCAATACAAAAATCGATATCCCTTTTGGGTGGCATCCCCGGAAGGTCTGTAGGACATACTTCGGGCAACTCCCGAGAAATAGGCACTGACTCTATTAATGAAATTTCGGCATCAGAATCGCGAATATGAGCCAAATAAGCCAAACATCCTTTCTTAACCATGCGACGAGCCTTGGAACTAGAAATCACACTGCTGGAAGAATGTCCAGGAGTCCCTTTCCATTCTAACTAAGGAAATCCTGGCAAAGCTAAAGTAACTGTCTTGGCGTGACAGTCTAAGATGGCATAATAAGGTGATAAACAATCCATGCCCAATATGACATCAAAATCTACCATGTTAAGAAGCAACAAGTCTACACTAGTTTCAACACCCTCAATAATGACTACGCACGAACGGTATACACGATCTACAACAATAGCATCCCCCAATGGCGTAGACATATAAACAGGGACATCCAAAGAATCGCGGGGCACAACCAAATACAAGGCAAAGTAGGATGACACATAAGAATAAGTAGACCCCGAATCAAACAAAATTGAAGCATCTTTATTACAAGCTGAAATGGTACCTGTGATAATTGCACTGGACGACTCCGCCTCGGGTCTGGATAGTAATGTATAATCGGGGTTGGGCCCCACCACCCTGAACTGCATCACCAGGAGGATCCCCGAAGGGTAATCCTCCATCTTTAACAGGCTGGCCACCACCTCTAGCGGGCTGGCCTCCACCTCTAGCATGCTGACCTCCACCTCTAACATTCTGGCCTCTACCTCTGACTACCTGACCCCTACCCCTGGCTGGCTGGGCAGGTGGTGCTGCAGTTGGTGCCGGAACTATAGCACGAGAATTCTGGTACTGAGGCTGATTACCCAAAAATTTCGGACAAGATGTCCGAATGTGTCCATACTCACAACACTTGTAACAACCATCCTGATAACGAGGCTGACTCTAACGAACCGAGTGACCACGATAATAACTCTGAAGAACATGTGCTTTGATAGGGGTTGACTGATCGGAATAATCCAAGTAAGAGCCACGACCACCTAAAGCACCATGGGACGTCTGAAGTGCTGAATTAAATGGCTTGGAAGAATGGCCTCTACCCTGAGTATCTCCACCCCTAAACGAGGCACCGGTGAACCTACCAGAATGGCGAGGTCTCTCTGACCCCTGACCTCCCATCCCGGGAACCGTCTCAACTCTCTTAGCCACATTGGTCGCATCCTGAAATGAAATCTCAGTCCCTGTCTCCTTAGCCATTTGCAACCTAATGGGCTAGGCAAGGCCCTCAATAAATCTCCTAACCCTCTCTCTCTTTGTAGGAAACAAAAGAATAGCATTCCTAGCCAAATCCACAAAATGATTTTCATACTGGGTAACTGTCATGCCACCCTGCTGACGGCAGTCAATTTGATGACGCCTCTCTTCTCTGGTAGTAACAAGAAAAAAATTCTCCATAAAGAGATGAGAAAATTAATCCTAAGTCAAAGAAGGCGACCCAACGATTTTAGTCAACAGATAATCCCTCCACCATTTCTTGGCGGAACCAGTCATCTGAAAAGCAGCAAAATCGACCCTATGGGTCTCCAAAATACCCATATTACGCAATACCTCAAGACAACTATCCAGATATTCCTGAGGATACTCTAAAGTAACACCACTAAAATGAACAGGGAAGGGCTTGAAAAACCTATCCAATCTCCACAAAGCATCGGTGGACATAGCTTCCCCATCAACGGGCGGCGCTGGAGCAACTGGATGAACTACCCCTACTTGATTGGCTGCTAGGGGTTTGAACCTGAGGAGTAGTCTGGTTAAGAAGTGTGGGTAATAGGAGTCTTGACCCCTCCTCCAGCTGAGATGCGGTTGTTACAACAGGGAGTGCGCCATTCTTGGCTACACTCTCAATAAGGCCCACTAATTGGACAAGATCATCCTAAAGTATCGGGGTAACAATAAACCCCTATGGAACCTGAGCTGGTCCAGCTGGATTGATCTAAGTTGGAGCCCCCCCCCCCATCAATCTCAATCTGGGTCTCCGCAGCTGGGGCTGCAGTTTGAGAAACGGGATGAGTCTTGCCCCTGCCTCGGCCGCTGCCCCTAATAGGAGCCGATGCTGCTGGAAGACCTAATTGTTTGTTAGCGGAAGAAGAATCACGTGTTCTTACCATCTGAAAGAGAGTAGAAGAGTTCAATCAGTAATTGAGATAACAAGAATCGCACGAGAGAGTAGAAATAAAAACTGAGTTTGTTCCTAACTTTATAGCTTCTAAGAGATAAGTATAGACGTCTCCGCAGTGACCCCTCAGACTCTATCAAGCTTGTTCGTGAATTGTGAGACCTATTAAACCTAGCGCTTTGATACCAACTTGTCACGACCCAAATCCTAACCTTAGGGATCGTGATAGTGCCTAACATCAGACTTGCTAGGCAAGCCAATGTTAGAACTCGATTAACTATTTTCCTTTCGATATTTAATTAAACACAATAAATAAACCGAGCCACGAACTAAATATATATATATATATATATATATATAACTCTAAGACTACCCCAGGGTCTGGTGTCACAATTCAAAAACTTCTAAGGATACTATAAATAATGGGCTGAAAGAAATAATATATGTTTTGGGTGAAATAAAACAGTCTCTATAAAACTAGGAGAAGACTCCAGGAATCTGCGAACGCCGGTAGATATACCTTGTGTCTCCAAATGATGAATGACCTCTACTAAAGTCTCTAATGTTGGAAGGTACCTGGATCTCCACAAAAGAGTACAGAGTGTAGTATCAGTACAACCGACCCCATGTACTGAGTAAGTGCCTATCCTAACCTCGACGAAGTAGAGACGAGGCTACGGTGGAGCATTAACAATATAACCTCTGAAAGATATAAAATAAAGTAAGAAGGAAATACTAAAAAAAAGCAACAATAACTTTAGGAACAATTAAATAACACAGTCACCTTTTTCAGGTCTCATATATAATCAATTCTCACGTAAGTTTCAAAATTTCCAATCTTTGACTTTAAAATAAGATTAGTGCAAAATGTGAGAAATAGTAGAGTAAAACAGTAAGCTTTCAAATCCTTGTTTTTTTTAAATCAGTAAAATATAAGTGTCCTCCCTTATTTATCCTTGTTGCGGCGTGCAACTCGATCCCACCTGTCCACCCTTATTGCTCCTCCCTATATATATCACCCTTATTGCTCCTGTTGCGGCGTGCAACCCGATCCCACATTTCCACCCTTATTAATCCTTGTTGTGGCGTGCAACCCGCTCCCACCAGACATATCATATCACTTTATTTATAAAGAGTTTCACAATTCGGTCCAAGCCTTTCACAACATTTTTATCTAAACAATTCTAAACAAGAAACTGTATTTTCTCATATACTTCACCAATATCATCTCAAAGTGAACCCAACAGGAATATGAACATCTCGTAAAACAATATCAACCCGCTCAACCTTTATATACTACAAAGAAACCAAGGAAACAACCAACACTTTCCAAAATAATGGAAAAAAGACTTAACAACAAGTTAACCAAGCCAAGTAGTCATAGAAACATCAATGAGGATAAAACAATTAAGCCATGAAACAAATAAATGCGAAACGGGGAAGGGATCATGCTTAACAAACAATTTGGTGGTGCATAGATACTCGTCACCTCACCTATACACCACACACGTGCAAATTCACATAGAAATTAAGTTGGGGATTCCTATTCCCTCAAGTCAAGGTTAAACCAAGTACTTACCTCAAATTCACAGGTCATTCACTGCTCAATTACAGCTTTTCCTTTAGAATCTTGCTCTAACCCGCTCGAATATAATCATAATCAGATTAATACCATCAACATACGCTAACGAATCGAATTCCACAATAAAAACTATAAAATATGCCAAAAATCTAAAATCGACCAAAATCTGACCCACGAGCCCGCATCTCAAAATCAGTCAAAAATGGCAGTATCAAAACTCTCGTCCTTTCCCGATTCTAAACATATAAAATTTATCAAAATCGAACTTAGTTTGGTCCCTCAAATCTTTACCTGGAACTCTCCAAAACTCAAGCCCTAACTCCCTCAATTTCACTTTAAAATCATCAATCAAATCCCAAAAACAAAGATGGATTCATGAAACATAACCAAAAACGAGTAAAGAACACTTACCCGAATCCCTATGGTGAAAATCGCCACCAAAATCGCTCGAATCCGAGATCTCCAACTCAAAATATGACCGAATGAACAAACCCTTGTTTTATATATTTTTCTGCCAGCTATTCTGCATCGTTTTTCATGCCAAACAATCCCGAAACTCGCTTTTTATGCTCCAATATATTCCTTGTGAAATTCTAGTCAAGTTAGGCTTTTGAATCACCCAATTTGACCTTATAATGAATGAGATATATTGGTTTTGATATTTGCAAATAGTGTAGATTTTTAAATACGTCGTCAATGGCAATTTCTTAATTTATTTGAAAATTCTGGCAACCTTAGTAAAATGACCATAAAATCCTCATAATATGTCCAAATTCGATGATTCTTTTTTTTACGGGTGGGTAATGACGATACGGGTCTAATACGTCAACCAAAACAGAAACCAAAGCTTATTTGTTCAACATGAAATCATTTATGCTTGAATAAACGACATCGAAACATAAGAAAAACGAGCACAACACAACCCAAATCTATCCGAAACTCACTCGAGACCCTCAAGACCTTAACCAATAATTCAAATATTTCATATATCACTACTCGAACCTAGTCGAACCTCCAAAAAACTCAAGACAACACCAAAACACTAAATCAACCTCGGATTCAAGCCTAAGATCTTCTAAACTTCCAAAATTCGCTAACGACGTCGAAACCTACCAAACCACATCCGAATGACCTCAAATTTTGCACACACATCACAAATGACACTACGAACCCACTCCAACTTCCATAATCCCATTCTGACCCCGATACCTAATTTCCAATGTCGACCAACATCACCAAATTTCTAACTTTCGCCAATTCAAGTCTAGAACGGAGTCTTAGTTCATAAAATGATCCCTTGGGTTATCACATTATTATAGCAGTGGCTAAAGACTAAAGACATTTTAAACAGTGCCTTAAAAGTAAATACATGTGTTATTACTGACTAACTGTGCACTTTCCCCATTAAGTAGAAGTTTTATTGGAGAAGGAATAACCTTTAACATTGTGAGAAAAAATGTACGCATCATAACTAAGATAGCTTTATGTATATTTAGGTGATCTAATATTTTTTCCAATTAATTTAGTACGTTTGCCTTTAGGGGCCGCACAAATAAAGGCTCAGCTTTTACAAATATGACATGGGCTCAATCACTCTGGCGGACCTTAAGAGGGCATTCCTCTAAAGTTCTATGAAAGTTACCAACTTGGGCCATAGGCCTTCACGATGAACCATTGACACGTCCAGGTAAGTATTTAAGAATTTTGTTTGGTATTGTGTTTGTCTATTTCTTTAACAAAATTGGGAGCATTACATAAATAGCCAGTCATATTTGTTATTCACTTTTTCTAATCGGTATATGTGGATTGTACATGGATTATATATTGTTATACATATAGTATGCTTGAACTATTTATATATTATACGTCTATCGACTATTTTTAGTTCAATCAGTTGAATGAACGACTATTTAGGTTAACTCTTCAACCAAATCCGATCACCTACAAAATGTTACTACTAATAGTTAGTGCAAATATCTATCTACAATTGCGTGTTCATTGTGTATGTCTTACAAAGACCGTGGATAAAACCTATGTAACGACCCGACCGATCGTACCGTGAGATTAGCCCAGTTTCCCCTGTTTCCGCTTTATCATGTGTTATTTAACCTAATCATGTTGTGCTTGGTGGGTTGGTTTGGGTTCGGAGAGTTCATGGTGAGAAAAGAGACACTCAGTCTCTTAAGTTGGCCTTATGGTTAGAAAAGTCAACTGGAAGTTCACTGTTAGGTCAACGACCTTGGAATGTGGGTTTTATAGCCCGGATAGCTTCGTTAGGTGATTTGGGACTTAGGAGTGTGTTCAGACTGTGGTTTTGATGTCCGGAGTAGCATTAGGCTTGAAATGGCGAAATTGAGTTTTTGGCGATTTCCGATCGGCAGTGGAAAAATAGGCTATCGGGGTCGGAATGGAATTTCGGAAGTTGGAACAGGTTTGTAGTATCATTTTGGATATGTGTGCAAATTTTCAGGTCAATCGGACGTGTTTTGGGTGGTTTCGACATCTTTGGCAAAATTTAGAAGTTTCTAAGTTCTTAGGCTTGAATCCGAGATGGAGTTGGTATTTTGGCGTTGTTTCGAGGGTTTGAAAGGCTCGACTATGTTTTGAGTGAGGTTATGGAATGTGTTGGCTTGTTTGGTCGAGGTCCCGAGGGCCTGTGTGAGTTTTGGGAGGTTATCTGACCAAGTTCGTGGCTTTGAGAGTTACAAATCTTTTTTCTATTCTGTTGTAGAGGTTTCTTCTTCGTGATCGCGTAGAGCAATCGTGGAGGCATCACGAACGTGTGGGGTTTAGGTCGCGTTCGCGTAAGGTTAATTGGACCGAAGCTGAGGCCATGCGTATGTTCATTGCGAACACGGTCAGTGGTACGCAATCGCGTAGAAGTAAGGGGCAGAGCATCACGTTAGCATGATGAGGGGCGCATTTACATAGTGTTATTTCAGGAGCCATCAATGTTGTTCTTCGTTAAGGAAAACTGCCTGGGCAGAGTATTTAAATAGAGGTCTTCGTGATTTTTAGCCCATTTCTCACCATTTTTTGAACGGCTTTGAAGCTTTTTGACAGGGATTTAAGAGGGAATCGAAGGGAAACACTTGGAGGTAAGATTTTTGAATTCACTACTTGATTCTATGTTAATTTCTAGCTAATTAGAGCTAAAATTTGTGGGATTTGAACCTTAAAATAGGAGAATTACGGCTTATGATTTGGAGACCTTTGAGTGGGGATTTGGACGGCCATTTGAGGTCTGAGTCTGATGTTCTTGGTATGTATGGACTCGTGGGAGGATAAGGATTCTTGTGATGTGACTTTTATCGAGTTACGAGATGTGAGCCCAGGGTCGGGTTTGACAAATTTTGGGATTTGTGCTTAATTTTGATAATTTCCGAATGGGCTTCGTTCCTTGGCATATAATAACGATATAAATCTGATTTTGGATAGATTTGGAGCAAGCGGAAGCCGAGCGTAGAGAAAAAGGCATTGTGGGCTAGGAATTTAGCCGGTTCTAAGGTAAGTAACTTTAAAGACCCGTAAAATTTCATGGCTAAAAATAATGCCCAAATAGGTCCCCGTGTTGTTATAACTGTAGAAATTCTTAATACGCACCCCTTTTGAGTAAAAAGTACCCCTGGACTTAAAAGATAAAATTTTGTAGATTTGCGCAGGTCTGCGGTCCACTATGTGATCGCAGATTAGGTATGCGGACTGCGTAGTGGTCGCATACCTGGACAGTTTGCTGTCCATTTTGAGGACAGTTATGCGGCCTAGAATGCGATCGCATTTCACAAATGCGGGCCGCATAGTTGTCGCATTCTTGCACCTTGACTTTTGTGGAGGGAGTTATGAGATACACTATGCGATCGCATAACAGGTATGCAGACCGTATAGTGGTCGCATACCTGGGCAATCTACTTTTCTTTTTGGCCCATTTGAGGGCCAATTATGCGACAGGAATACGGACCGCATAGCAGGAACGCTGTCAGGAATTTGATCGCATTCCTAACCGCATTTCTGCTTCGGGACTGTTAAATTTCTAATTTCATACCTGACCCCCAGTTCATCAACATACCTCCCCCTTTCTTTTTAAGCTCATTTTCTGATAAATTAGAGATAGGATAGAGTGGGTTCTAGAGAGAGAGAGTTCAACTTCATCCAATTTGTTCCTCCAACATTTCTCAGGCCTGGAATTCATTAAGTGGGACATCATTTTCTTCACTACAAGAGGTAAGCTTCTACCCATCAACCTTAATTTCCAGATTTTTGTTAAAATGAAACATGGTTAGGTGAATTCATGAAGATAAGGGTAGGAACCTTGCATGCATGTAACCAACTTATCTTAATCTAGTAAAAGGAAATGGGTTAGAGTAATGTTTCACTAAAAAGAGGCCTTTTCAATCTAAAATAACATTTAATGTTTGATAGAATGAGCAAGTGAGCAATTCGAATTGAGATTATGAAGGGTGATTCTTTGTACTTATCATACCATGTGTAAAGCTCGTTAAATTTTGAATACATCGGTATGAGAGGATGTGCTGTAAAATAAAAGAAATGATAATGAAATAAAGTGTTGAATGTATCCAAGTGCTAAATGTTGTGTAGTAAATAATGAAAGTAAATATGGGCTGATTTTATTGAGTTAAGTGATTGTGGCAACACCATATATGAATTGCTCATTGGTAAGGATCATTGTTCCTTGATTTCACATAGTTATTGGTTAATATGAACTTACGTTCTTCATGATAAAGATCCTTGTGATATAATTGTTGGTGATTGTTGTTATGAAATGGGAACGTATGGTGGGATCGGGTTGCCTGCCGCAACACGAAGTAATAAGGGTGAAGTGTGATTGTACGGTGGGATCGGGTTGCACGCTGCAACACGAAGTAATAAGGGTTAGATGAGAATGTACGGTGGGATCAGGTTGCGCGCCGCAACAGATGAGAAACTGAAACAAGTAACTGTGAAATCTTCATTTGTGGTTTCTTTATACTTGTGTGGTACTTGTGTGGTTACCCTAACTGTTCCCTGATTGTGTATTGTTTGATTCTACTTGGAATAAATTTGGTTCATACATGCTAGTACTATTCAATGGTACTAACGTCCCCTTTGTCGGGGGCGCTACATCTTTTATATGGATGTAGGTGGTTCCAGAGCAGGTAGCTCAGACCGCCGATAATGGTGTTTTCCCTTCGTACCTTCAGCAGATCTGGTGAGCCCCACTTCCTCCCGGGGCCATGTGTAGTCTACATCATTTTTTTTGTATATGTTATGTCTTTTAAGGTATAGTCGGGACCTTGTTGCCTACAAGTATTGTGTAAACCCTTAGTACTCTTAGAGGCTCCGTAGACATGATGTGGGCATAAAATATATGTGTTTTGGGCGGTAAATGTATTTACTAGTAATCGTGGTCCGAATCGGAATTATTGTATGTTTTGAGATTATCAAATGTGGAAATGATACAGGATAATATGAACTCAAGTAGTAGATTTATGATTAAACTCTAAATTGCTAATTCATGTGGAATAATGTATATTATAAACACGGGGTGATGCGTTGGGTAGGAAACGCAATCCAGGCCCGCTTGACCGGGATCATCCGGTTGGGCACCGGTATCGTCCCTTGGTTTTGGGGCGTGACAAACTTGGTATCAGAGCCTAAGGGTTTAAAGGTGTCCTAGGATGTCTAGGAGCCGTGTCTAGTAGAGCCCTTCTTATTAGTGTGTTGTAAACCACATCTATAATTAGGGGGATGCATGGACATTTAGGAAAATACCCTTTCATTGTTACTCTGTATCGTGCGATGTGGTGAAAGGCGAGGTTGTCTATCTCTAACTCGTGCATTTTTCCAGTTTTCAGTAAATGGCACACAAGAAGAGAGCCCGACTCGACCCAGAGGCCAATTCCACCCCAGGAGTGGCCATGAATTCTTTATCTGATGGTGCGGGTGAGAATGATTCCCCGACCCTGAATATGCCTGACTCTTCCATCCCGGGCCAGGATATTCCTATTCCTTCTCCAACGGGGGGTGCTAGAGTCCCTCCCACTAATGTTCCTGATTCTTCTTTAGTCCCAGCTTCCGGTCCCCGTATTTGTACTGTGGGCCTCAGGGGATCTATTCAGATGTTGACTCAGCTAGTGGCCCTGCCAGGCCCAAAGATCACATGTTGCCCCTGCATCCTCTAGCGATCAAAGGGATTCTTCAGGTTCCAGGGTCAACAAGTTTTTGTGGTTAACCCCTCCAGTGTTCAAAGGCACCGACCCATAGGCTGATCCTCAGGATTTCATTGATGAGATGTGCAAGACTCTCCGGGTTATGAAGGCTACAGAGACTGAGGGGGTTGAGTTGGCTTCCTATCAGTTAAAGGGAGTAGCGTATTCGTGCTTTGAGATTTGGGAGGGGTCCTGTGGGGAGAGGATCCCTCCGGCAAAGTAGGATGAGTTTGTTAATGCCTTCATGGATCATTTCTTTCCTGCTGAGACTAGGGCAGCCCGTGCTGCGGAGTTCGAGGTCCTTAAGCAATGCAACATGATTTTGTGGGAGTACCACATGGTGTTCGTGCGCTTGTCCAAATATGACATCCACATGATGCTGACTATGGAGGCTAGAGTTCGACGGTTTGTTCAAGCCCTTGGTCCCTTGGTTGTTAATCAAGCTGCTACAGCTGCCTTGCATTCAGATATAAATTATGGGAAGATTGTGGGATTCGCCCAGGCCACAGAGGCTCGAAATTTGAAGATAAGAATGGAGAGAAAGAGTAGTAGTAGGCCCGGTCGGTGGGAAACCCTGGTAGTTCAGTTAAAGAAGGGAGATCAGTCCTTGGGAGAGGATCATCAAGGCCATCCCAGCCCGATGCTCAGTCCTCAACCAGTGCCCCGTCATCAAGGCACAATTATTAGCAGAGGGGTCGCTTTGGACCAGGTTGAGATAGCAAAAGGTTCCGTCAGTTGGGTCGTGCAGGTGGGAGGTTCCAGCAGCAGCAGAGGGTCCCATGCCCTAAGTGTGTGAGGTCTCATTCTGAGCCTTGTTACTTTGATATACCGGTGTGCTATAGATGTGGAGAGAGAGGCCATATCTAGCAAGATTGCCGCGCACCCAGTCAGGGCGCGGGTAAGGGTACTACTCAGCTATACAACTCTTCAGTCGTTACATCTTTAGAACGCCCTCAAGCTATAGGACGACGCGATACAGTTAGGGGTGGAGCACGGGGTCAAGGGGGACCCAGTTGGTTCTACGCTTTGAGTGGTCGCCAGAGTGCGGAGGCTTCCCCAGATGTTGTCACACGTATTCTGACTGTTTCTTCATATGATGTTTATGCTCTTATTAATCCCGGGTCTTCCTTGTCATATGTTACTCGTTTTATTGCTTCGTGTTTTGGGATAGAACCCGAACAGCTTCACAATCCGTTCTCTGTGTTGACTCCGGTTAGTGATTCCATTACGGTCGTGCGAGTCTATAGGAATTGTGTTGTCACGGTGCATGGTCAGGATACCACGACCGATCTTATTGAGTTAGAAATGGTAGATTTTGATGTAATTATGTGGATGGATTGGCTCTTTTCAAGATTTTCTAAACTGGACTGCCGAACCTGGAGTATTAGGCTTGAGTTTCCTAATGAACAAATTATCAAATGGGAGGGATAATGTTGTGTCAAGAGGTAGATTTATTTCCTACCTGAAAGCCTCAAAGATGATCAGAAAAGGGTGCATCTACCATTTGGTCCGGGTTGCGGACACCACTTCAGAGGTGCCTGCTCCCGAATCTGTGCCTGATGTGACTGAATTTCTTAAAGTATTTTCGGGCGAGCTTCCTGAGATTCCACATGATAGAAAGATCGATTTCGGGATTGATGTATTGCCAGATACGCAACCAACATCTTTTCCACCTTACCGAATGGCGCCAGCAGAATTGAGAGAGTTAAAAGAGCAATTAAAAGATCTATTAGAAAAGGGTTTCATACGGCCAAGTGTGTCGCCTTGGGGCGCACCGATTCTTTTTGTCAAAAAGAAAGACGGATCACTTCAGATGTGTATTTATTATCGGCAGCTCATAAAGGTCACCATAAAAAACAAATACCTATTGCCTCGGATAGATAATTTGTTCGATCAGTGCAAGGTGATAGGTTCTTCTCAAAGATTGATTTGCGGTCCGGGTATCACCAGTTAAAATCAGGGAGCAGGATATTCCTAAGACTGCCTTCATAACTTGATATGGGCACTTTGAATTTTTGGTAATGGCTTTTGGGCTAACCAACGCCCCAGCAGCATTTATGGATCTTATGAATCGGGTTTTCAAACTGTTTCTTGACTTCTTTGTGATTGTCTTCATTGACGACATCCTCATTTATTTGCGAAGTCAGGAAGATCATGCTACTCATTTCAGGGTAGTTCTACAAACTCTTCTTCCGCACCAGTTGTATGCAAAGTTTTTAAAATGTGAAATTTTGCTAGAATCAGTCGCCTTTTTGGGCCATGTTGTCTCCAGTGTAGGAATTCAGGCTGATCCCTAAGAGATTGTAGCGGTAAAGGATTGGCCTAGGCCAATGACTCCGACAGAGATTAGCAGTTTCTGGGGTTTGACTGGGTATTATCGGATGTTCGTGGAGGGATTCTCTACCCTCCCCTCCCCATTGTCTAAGTTGACGCAGAAGGCGGTTAAGTTCCAGTGATCTGATGTTTGTGAAAAGAGTTTTTAGGAATTGAAATCGAGATAGACTACGACGCCATTGTTGACCTTGCCAGAAGGTTCGGAAGGGTTTGAGGTGTATTGTGTTGCTTCAAGGGTTGGTTTGGGGTGTGTATTGATGCAATATGATAAGGTAATAGAATATGCTTCTAGGCAGCTAAATAACCACGAAAAGAATTATCCGACGCATTATTTGGAGCTCGCGGCGGTTGAATTTGCATTAAAAATCTTGTGGCATTATCTTTATGGGGTCCATGTGGACATGTTCACAGACCACAAGAGTCTTCAGTATTTATTAAAACAAAAGGAGTTGAACTTAAGGCAGCAGAGGTGGTTGGAATTGCTCAAGGATTATGATATGAAAATTTTGTACCATCCAGGGAAGGCGAATGTTGTAGCCGACGCTCTTAGTCGGAAATCCATGGGTAGCTTGGCACATTTGGTAGCAGGTCAGAGGCTTTTGGCTCTAGAGGTTTATTAGTTGGCTAGTATGGGGGTCTGTCTTTCGACCTCAGACGAAGGGGATGTCGTGGTGCGTAATGGAGCAGAATCTTCACTTGTAACAGAAATCAAGGAAAAACAATTCAGAGATCTAGAATTGGAATAGTTGAGAGAGGAAAATATGAATCATAAGACTACAACATTTTCACACGGCAATGATGACGGTGTTTTGCGGTGCCAAGGGAGGCTGTGTGTTTCGGACATGGATGATATTCGGGAAAGGGTAATGGAAGAGACTCGCAATTCCAGGTATTCATTACGCTCAGGTTGTACGAAGATGTATCATGATCTCAAAGAGGTTTATTAGTGGAATGGTATGAAGAGGGGTGTGGCGGACTTTGTGGCTAGATGTCCAAATTGTCAACAACAAAAGGCCGAGCATCAGAGGCCCAGTAGGTTGAAGCAGCTTATAGAAATACCAATATGGAAACGGGAGATGATCAATATGGACTTTGTGGTGGGGTTACCTCGCATTCTTGTAGGTTCGGCTCAATTTGGGTATTAGTGGATCGGCTCACGAAGTCCGCGCACTTTTTGCCATTCAAGTCCACCGATACTGCAGAACAGTACGCTCAGTTATATATAGGGGAAATAGTTAGGCTCCATGGCACTCCAGTATCTATTATCTCGGATCCAGGGGCGTAGTTCACAGCTAACTTTTGGAAAAAAATTCAGGAGGGTTTGGGTATGCAGGTAAATCTCAGCATAGCACTCCACCCACAGACTGATGGACAGGTAGAGCGGACCATTCAGACGCTTGAAGATATATTACAGGCTTATGTATTAGATTTCAAGGGTAGCTGGGATGATCACTTGTCGGTTATAGAATTTGCTTATAATAATAGTTTCTATGCAAGTATTCAGATGGCCCCATTTGAGGCGTTGTACAGAAGAAGGTTTAGGTCTCTGATTGGATGGTTTGAGGTTGGCAAGGCGGAACTATTAGGATCAGATCTTGTGAACCAAGCTATGGAAAAAGTTAAGGTCATTCAGGAAAGGATGAAAACTGCTCAGAGTCATCATAAATCCTATGCGGACGTTCGTCGAAGAGATTTGGAGTTTCAAGTCGATGATTTGGTATTCTTGAAGGTGTCGCCCATTAAGGGAGTAATGCGGTTTGGGAAGAAAGGGAAATTTAGCCCAAGGTATGTCGGGCCATATAGGATTTCTCAAAGGATAGGACAGGTGGCTTATAGGCTGGAATTGCCCCCTGAAATGTCATTAGTGCACCTAGTGTTTCATGTGTCCATGTTTAAGAAGGTGATTGGGGATCCATCTGCCATTGTGCCGGTTGAGACAGTTTAAATTAATGAAGGATTGTCATATGAAGAGGTTCCAGTTGCTATTCTTGATAGGCAAGTCCGTAGATTGAGGAACAAAGAGATTGCTTCTGTTAAAGTATTATGGCGAAGTCAACAAGTCGATGAAGCCACATGGGAAGCGGAAAATTAAATGAAAGTGAAATATCCCCACTTGTTTGAATAAGTCCGGTAGTGGTTTTGAAATTTGTCATTCCTAAGCTAGTATATATTGTGTTAAATTTTGTGCAAGAACACTCCACTCCCCTAATTACCCTACTATTGTGTCTTCCCAAACTTTGTGCCATAAATGTATATATCTTTGTGAATAGTTGAATTATGTGAAACTCATTGTAATAGCTGAATTATGTGAAACTCATTGTAATAGTTGAATTATGTGCAACTCATTGTAAATAGGTTAATTATGTGCAAATTTGTGGAGTTAACCGAACTATGTTAGGCTTGTGAAGTAATTGAATTACATGTAGCTTGTTGAAAGGACCGCATTTTGTGCAAGTTGATAGAGTAATTGGTAATGTGTGGAATTGGTTAAACATGTGTTTCGGGGGCTCTCTGACAGGTAGATAGGCCTAATTACAAAGGAAACTCTGGCGAAATTTGAAGAAAATATCGGAGTTAGTAAAAATTTGGGGGTTGGATTATTTTTTTTTCCTACTCTAGTGATTCCCTGATCCTCATTCGAGGACGAATTATTTTAAGTGGGGGATAACGTAAAGACCCGTAAAATTTCATGTCTAAAAATAATGCCCAGATAGGTCCCCGTGTTGTTATAACTGTAGATATTCTTAAAACGGGCCCCTTTTGAGTAAAAAGTACCCCGGGACTTAAAAGAAAAAATTTTCCAGATTTGCGCAGGTCTGCGGTCCACTATGCGATCGTAGATCTGGTATGCGGACCGCATAGTGGTCGCATACCTGGACAGTTTGTTGTTGATTTTGAGGACAGCTATGCGGCCTAGAATGCGATCGCATTTCAGGAATGCAGGCACCATAGTCGTCGCATTCTTGCACCTTGACTTCTGCGGAGGAAGTTGTGCGACGCACTATGCGATCACATAACAGGTATGCAGACCGCATAGTGGTCGCATACCTGGGCAGTCTACTTTTCTTTTTTTCCCATTAAAGGGCCAATTATGCGACAGGAATGCAAACCACAAAGCAGGAATGCGATCACATTCTTGACCACATCTATGCTTCGAGACTGTTAAATTTCTAATTTCAACCCGACCCCCAGTTCATTAAAACACCTTCCCCTTTCATTATAAGCTCATTTTCTGATAAATTAGAGAGAGGAGAGAGTGGGTTCTAGAGAGAGAGAGTCCAACTTCATCTAATTTTTCCTCCAACACTACTCAGGCCTATAATTGATTAAGTAGGACACCATTTTCTTCAGTACAAGAGGTAAGCTTCCACCCATCAACCTTAATTTCTATATTTTTGTTAAAATGAAACATGATTAGGTGAATTCATGAAGAAAAGGGTAGGAGCCTTGCATGTAACAACCTGATCGGTCATTTTGAGCTCCAGCGCGTCGTTTAGCAGTTTGAAGTCGTGAGCAGCTTCGTTTCAGGTATTATGACCCATGGGCGTGGTCCAAATTGAATTTCAAGAAGTTTAGAATTGATTTGGAAAGATTCTCATCTTAGAAGCCTTAAGTTGGAGAAATCAACTAAGATTGAATTTTTAGTAAACAACTTCCGAATCATGATTTGAAGGTTCCTACGGGTTCGTATTATGATTTCGGACCTAGGCGTATGTC
>MDKI01259659.1:0-24882 GCA_005239505.1 Nicotiana paniculata | reverse complement strand
TATACTATAATAAGTTATATATATGTTATAGTATTACAGTGAAGTGTCTGTGTGTGTGTGTCTCTCTCTCTCTCTATACATATGTATATATATATACAGACACACCCACACACACTTTGATAGCCTTATATATGTATCAATCCCTAAAATAACCCGATCATGTGTTCCTAGCCCTTCATGTTCTTATATATATATATATATATATATATATATATATATATATATATATATATATGAAGCGCTAGTAACACAAGGTCGGGTTATAGTATATGATGCTGTATAACCTACTCAGATGCATCGTTGAATATTCAAAACAAAACGTCTCGACCTATATCAATTAATCTGTTATAATTGATTCATCGCCTTATAACCTAGTGATGAATAAATGTAATTCATTAACTCTGTTATAATAAAAATAATGAATACAATATCATATACTATAGCCTGCTATATATTTAGTTAAAGCAGCATGAAGTGTGTGTGTGTTATATATATACACATGCTAACATATTGTAACGACCCGACCGGTCGTTTTGGAGCTCTAGCGCGTCGTTCAGCGGTTTGAAGTCGTGAGCAGCTCCATTTCAAGTATTAGGACTTGTGGGTGTGGTCAGAATTGAATTTCGAAAAATTTAGAGTTGATTTGGAAAGGAAATTCTCATTTCAGAAGCCTTAAGTTGGAAGAATCAACTAAGATTGGAATTTTGAGTAAATGACCTCCGAATCAGGATTTGAAGGTTCCAGCATGTTCTTATGATTATTTCGGACTTGGGCGTATGTCCGGATCGGGTTTTGGATAATCCGGGTAGCGTTTCGGCGTATATTATGGAAATTAGCATTTTAGAAGAATTTCATAGATTTGAACTTGAAGTGAATTTCTGCGATGTTGATGTCCGTTTGGGATTCCGAGTCTAGGAATAGCTTCGTATGGTGATTCTAGAGTGGGGAGCGCGATCGGAAGTGAATTTGGATGTCCGTAGGTCATTTTGGAGTCATTTGGCTAAAGATAGAAATTTGAAAGTTTTTGAGAAATTCGACCGGAAGTGGAAGTTTTTATATCGAGGTCAGAATGTGATTCCGGAAGCTGGAGCAGGTCCGCTATGTCGAATATGACTTGTGTGCAAAATTTGAGGTCAATCGGACGTGATTTGATAGGTTTCGGCATCGGACGTAGAAGTTAGCAATTTCTAAGTTCATAAAGTTGGGATTTGAGTGCGATTTGTGGTTTCGATGTTGTTTGATGTTATTTGAGGCCTCGAGCATGTCCGAATTATGTTTTGGAACATGCTGGTATAATTGGACGGGGTCCCGGGGGCCTCGGGTGGATTACGGGTGGTTAACAAATCAATAATTGAAGTTGAAGAAAGGTGAAGGTTGCTGTCATCTGGTGTAACCGCACTTGCGAGGCTTTGGCCGCAGGTGCGGCTAAGGGCGCCGCAGGTGCGAAATTGGGATGGACCCAAGGAGGCAGCAGGTGCGGGAGATTTGGGTGCACCTGCGGAAGCGCAGGTGCGACAAGGGGACCGCAGGTGCAGAATATGGGCCTGGGCAGATTGTTTTTAAGCATGAAGTTGTTCATTTCTCCATCTATTTTCATATGCTATGGGCGATTTTGAGGAGCTTCAAGGAGAGGATTTCTTCAAGGATCACAAGGCAAGTAATTTCTTCACGTTTTTGAATTAAATACAAGATTATATGCATGGATTAGACATGGAATTTAGTAGGAAATTGGAAAACCTTAAAGAAACCTAGAAAATGGTAATTCGGAGTTTTTGCCACGAATTGAGCATGAATATTTGAGTAAATTGTATATTTGAGTTAGTAACGCTATGGGTAGGGTATATTTTTCAGAAATTTCGGATTCCGGGCACGTGGGCCCGAGGGCATTTTTATCATTTCAGTGAGCGGAGTTGGGAAATTATATAATTTGGAATTGTTGCAAGTATTAGAATATATTTTCATTGGTTGTCGTTGTTTGGATAATTTTGGGGCGTGGTGCGTCTGTTGGAGTCGTCGGAAGGGCTTGGAAGCCGGTATTGGAACTTCGGAGCGAGTTAAGTCTCCTTTCCAACTTCGTGAGGAGGAATTGTCTCCCTAGGTGAACTAATTAAGTATGTGTTACTATCTGCGGGGGCTACATACGCACGAGGTGACGGGAGTCCGTGCGTAGCTACTATTATGCCATGTTTGGGTAGCCTAGGACCCACTAGCATGCCTTACTTGTTGTACCTGTGATCTTGTCTGTAATATTAAACTGCTAATATAATTGAAATTGTAATTGAATGACTAAAGAAGATTAGAGTTTATTTTCTTAAGCATCTAAAAAGAGAATTAATTTCCTTCACGGGCAATTGTGTTTTCCGGATAAGGTTATGTTATTGAACATTATAAAAAGACTTGGCAGGTTAATTTCGAAATAAAAGGGCTCAAATATTATTTTGTGGTTTTCAAAAGAGAAATCTGTCATATACTTGAGTATTTGTTTTCCCGACGTAGTCGGGGTGGACTGTTAATTGTGCATGAGTGGATGTGACCGCTTCGCAATTTACATTCCGCGAGCGGAGTGTTATTTCCCCCACTTTCATGGGAGCGGGCCGTACGCCACAGCGGATTTTAAATGCACTTTTGGTACGGGCCGTTCGATCCTCGGCAGTGCATATACATGATTATTATATTGAGAGGTTCACTTATGGGACGGGCCGTTCGATCCTCGGCAGTGCACATAGATAATTATTATATTGAGAGATGCACTTTTGGTACGGGACCTTCGATCCTCGGCAGTGCACAAAGTTGATTATTTTGACGCCTCAGGCCGGTTGTCCTTATCCCGTATGCGCATGCTAAATTGTTAAATGTTTTTCAGGATTTTTGAAGTGATAAGATATTTTGGGAAAATAAAGAAGTAAGTGTTGATTTATGATATTTGGGGGAAAACAAAGAGGAAATTGTTTATTTAAGATATTTTGGAAAAGAGGAAGTGGTAAATGTCTGTTTATTCCCAGTATTTACTTGGATTTCAGTGCCGTATATGTGTTGCTGCTTTTCTACCTTTACATTCCTACCGTGATCATCTTATGATGTTAATTAATCTGCTGGGCCTTAGTGAGTGTCTAATTCGACCTCTCGTCACTACCTCTCTGAGGTTAGGCGGGCGACTTACTGAGTACATGTTGTTTTTGTACTCATGCTACACTTGCCGTGTATTTTATTGCACAGGTACTTTCATAGAAATGTGGAGGGTTCGGAGACTTAGGCGAGCTGCAACATCCGGAGGTGATCCGCAGCTGACAGAGTCTCCCTTGTACTGCATTTATTTTTATTTTAAAATTCCTTGTCCAACTTGTATTTCAGACAAGCTTTGTAATGATTATATAAATTCTTAGAAATTGCTCATGTACTTGTGACACCGGGTTCTGGGGTGTGTTGGTATATATTTTCTAAAAGTATAGTATTCAAACCATTATTTTTAAATTAACAAATTTTATTTGGTTAATATGTAATAAAGTGAAAGGAAATGTTTTTCATAAATGTTAAATCAGGAAATTATTTCAATTAATTAATGATTGGCATGCCTGGCAATGATGTCCGACGCCATCACGACCTTATGGATTTTGGGTCGTGACAACATGGTATCAGAGCGCTAGGTTCCCGTAGGTCTAACGAGTCATGATCAAGTCTAGTAGAGTCTTGAGGATCGGTACGGAGACGTCTGTACTTATCTTCAAGGGGCTACAAGGTTGTTAGGAGTACTTCCCTTCTTGATTCCTCATCGAGCGATTCGATTCCCTTAAGGCTTATGCCTAAGTTTATTCTCATTCAAGTGAGGTTCACTTGGGGTTGATAAACTAGTAAGACTTGGTATCTTCAAGTGAGGTGGGATATGCACCTGTGACGTGGAGTCGTCGTCATTAATCGAATGGAATGTTTTAAGTTTGTCGGTTCTAAGGTTTCTTCGGTTACATGGGGTCAGAGTATTGAGAAGAAGTATTGAAGAATGCGGTTGGAAGAGAATGATCCTAAAGTGAGGCTAGGCGGTGGTTCCATTTCTAGGAGGCCAGGTGGAAGAACTGGAAGTCGAGCAGTCGCAAAGTGGGGGAGCGGAATCATAGCTTGGAATTTGAAGATATTGTCGCGCATTTAATGGATGTCCATGAGGAGAGGACGGACTAGTATAGTTGGTAAATGAAGCAGGGCATATGATGGGGGTATTGAAGTCGCAGAGAGCGTGCATTTCAGCGTCGTTGGAAGGTGTCTGTGGGCGATTTCCACAGGTGGGTTATCTCCTGTGAATGGGTTAGCGGTGGCATGGTTAGCAAGTCGTTGTGATAGGTTCTAGTGGCTATTCAGTAGGAGGCGGAATGCGTGAATGATGCTAGAGAATTTGAGTATTTAGGGAGTGCTAGCAAGAGGATTTGGAAGAATTTGGGCGGATTGGTTGAGGAAGATCGCGTTATCAAAGGAGAAAGGATCTCGACAGGGTCTAGGTGGTGCAAGGAGTAACTTCGGGCTAGTGGGGGAGTCCCACCATCTGCAGTTGGGTTGTAGGGTTGTCTTCTCATAGGGTTGCGGATTGTCATCCTGTTGGCAAGTTATTTCAGCTAAGGGAAAGGAGTAAAATGGTGATTGTGCATGGGATTTGGTGAATGAGTGCGAAATTTGGCCCTATCGGGCTAGGGTTAGGCTTTGGAAAGATTCAGAATTTTGCTTAAGGCATAGGGGAGTTGTCAGGGTAGTGACTCAGTCACGTGCTTTAAGTAAAAAGGGTGTTCAGGTGCTAGAAGAGCCTTGGAGTTGATTTTATTCGGGGCCAATCAGAGTGGGTGGCTCTCAATAGCGGTTCTAGTGAATTCAAAAGTTAAGAATGCGGCGCTTAAGGGTTTTGGGCAGCAGTATGATCGAGAATCGAGCTTTTACAGAGTAATTTCTGAGAAAAATGAGGATGGTTCGAATGTTTTATGACATGTTTCATCATGCAGGATAGTATTGGAGGAGTGAGAGAAATAAACTCCGGATTGTAGAAAGGTTATCATGAGGGTATGAGACGGGTTGTGAGATTTAGGCAGCATAGTCTCGTGAATCAAGGTCACTCGGGATGAGTGAGGGTTGAGTTTTCTATGAGTTGAAGGAAGTTGCTATTATTCATGAGCTAATTGAAGATGGTTAAAAGAAGATATATTGTTTAGCCATGGTTGAAATGGCACGTTTGTGGCAATGATCAGTTCCTTCGGTGTGATTAAGTTATGCACGTGGTTTGTGCTGGTGTGTGCGGGGGTTGTCGGCCGTCGTAATGGATTCCACGTGGGAGAATTCGAGTGCTATGGCTTGTCAGGTATAGGAAGATCCCGGAAGGGTTATAGTGGTATAGACTACTACTTAAGGATTTTCATGTTGGTGATTGTGGGAATTCACTCGTGTGTTGAGATGGTACTATTGAATTGAGTTAAGTAAAATGTTTCTGTATGATGAAGTGTTCACCCTATTGGTGGTTCAGGAGTCATGATGGAAATTCCTGCGCTACCTTATATTGGCATGTTAGGTGCGGTAAGCAGTAGGTACTGGGAGTAAGAATCGAGATTGCGATGCGTTGTTAATAAGTATGTCATGAGCTCGGAAGAGCAAGAACAAGTAATTTGAAAGTTCAGAATAAGCTGGTGTTATCTTCAGTGTCACCTTAGATTGATATTCGGTGAAAGAGGCTTTGTACCCTGGTTATGGGTTCTTGATTTTTCTTACAGCGTATTATGACCAGTGGTGGATGTGAAGACTTCCTACCTTGTGTGGAAGGTCGTGGAAGCGTGACCGCGAAAAGCTTGTATAAAGTGTGACATGTAGTCACTTGATGGATTGAAGATTTGGACTGAGTATAAAGAAGTGCAATATTGTTTATTTGAGAATCTATGCCTAGAGGCCGTTCAGTTCGGTTGATTATGGATTATAGGGTGTTCGTCCCGGTGATGATGGTTGTTCTCGTGTATTATGAGAGAAAGTGGGTTAATATGGACCTAGGTAAAGGCTATTAGCTTAGTTTAGTGCGAGCAAGGTGCCCCGATGTTTGTGGATGGATTTAAATATGATTATGGGCTCCGTATGAGCCAGGCATGTTCATTTCAGTAGAGCGCTTTTCATGGAAAGGTATTAGAACATCGGATGTTGTTCCGTCTTCATCAAATTCATGTGTTATTGTGATTTGTGCCGTGTGAGTTATGAAACGGCTTACTAATTTCGTATGTGTTGGGGTCCCGCTTAGTGGGGACGTTATGTGAGCAGGATAGATCTCGAGATCCAGAGTGAATATATATATATATCGCACCTCAGTTGTGCTTGAGTTTTGTAACATGCTGCTTTATCAGTCTTCCCAGGATGGTATTATGCACTTAGCGTGCTTATGATCGATATTCAGTAATTTTTGTAATAGTGAGCGATTCACCTCCGTGTATATTTCCTTATGCGAGTTTTATGATGGGATCGGGCGGCACGCCGCCACGGGTATGTTATTTGGTTCGGGTTGCACGCCGCAGCAGTGTGATGATGAGAAGGGTTAATATGTATTTATTTTTCTTATGTTTTATTTCCTAATTTCTGAGAAAAGTTCATATTAGTTGCGTGAGTGGAATAGTCCCTTCCTGAGTCATTTCTTATTTATCATGTTGGAGTTATGGCCTATTGGCGCAATGTGGTATCATGTGAGACTGTTGGTCATGTTTGGGGTGATTTGTTGTCTGAGCATTTCATACTGGGTGAGACGGGATTATCGAATCAGGGATCAATGCGATAAGGTTATGTGAAGTGTGTATTAAAGAACAAATGCCATTATTCAGGTTCATAATGAAGTGATGATTCTAGTCAAGATAAGGTATTCAAGGATTTGTTAACTCTGCAGTTGGGTACGAATTTATGCACATTTCCTCCGTTGTGGTGGTATCATCAGCACTATAGCAGGGTGTATGCATGTTTGTTATGAGGTGCATCGGGAGCACAATATTCGTGAAGATTTGGCTATTAAGGTTCAGGGAGTGCCATTATGGTCAGATGATGAGTTATGCGGTGCATGGTGCTGATTCAGCAAAGGCATTTAGTCATGTTCTGGTATGTCATGTGGTAGTTGATACGGTGTTTATATATTAGAACTAGGCCTGGCAGAGAATTTCAAGTGTTGGAACTAGGTTTTGAGCTTATTATATGGATAAAATAAGAAATCTTCAGATTTGATCAAGCTAATGTGCCCAACTGGGTTGTGGTAGCACGGGCAGGTGCACGAGGTGTTAAACAGTGATTCCAGATAACTCCAGAGCAGTTCTTGGCACGTTCGAGGACGAACGTCGGTTTAAGTGGGGGAGAATGTAACGACCCGACATGTCATTTTGGAGCTCTAGCGCGTCGTTCAGTGGTTTGAAGCCGTGACAAGATCCATTTCAAGTATTATGACTTGTGGGTGTGGTCGAAATTGAATTTCGGAAAATTTAGAGTTGATTTGGAAAGAAAATTCTCATTTCAGAAGCCTTAAGTTGGAAGAATCAACTAAGATTGGAATTTTGAGTAAACGACCTCCGAATCAGGATTTGAAGGTTCCAGCAGGTTCGTATGATGATTTCGGACTTGGGCGTATGTCCGGATCGGGTTTTGGATAACCCGGGTAGCGTTTCGGCGTATATTATGGAAATTAGCATTTTAGAAGAATTTCATAGATTTGAACTTGAAGTGAATTTCTGCGATGTTGATGTCCGTTTGGGATTCCAAGTCTGGGAATAGCTTCGTATGGTGATTCTAGAGTGGGGAGCGCGATCTGAAGTGAATTTGGATGTCCGTAGGTCATTTTGGAGTCATTTGGCTAAAGATAGAAATTTGAAAGTTTTTGAGAAATCCGACCGGAAGTGGAAGTTTTTATATCGAGGTCGGAATGTGATTCCGGAAGCTGGAGCAGGTCCGCTATGTCGAATATGACTTGTGTGCAAAATTTGAGGTCAATCGGACGTGATTTGATAGGTTTCAGCATCGGATGTAGAAGTTAGCAATTTCTAAGTTCATAAAGTTGGGATTTGAGTGCGATTTGTGGTTTCGATGTTGTTTGATGTGATTTGAGGCCTCGAGCAAGTCCGCATTATGTTTTGGAACAGGCTGGTATATATGTACGGGGTCCTGGGGACCTCGGGTGCATTCCGGGTGGTTAACATATCAATAATTGAAGTTGTAGAAAGCTGAAGGTTGCTGTCATCTGGTGTAACCGCATCTGCGAGGCTTTGGCTGCAAGTGCAGCTAAGAGCGCCGCAGGTGCAAAATTGGGCAGGAGCCATGGAGGCCGCATGTGTGGGAGATTTGGGAGCACTTGCGGAAGCGCAGGTGCGACAAGGGGACCGCAGGTGCGGAACATAGGCCTGGGCAGATTGTTTTTAAGCGAGAAGTTGGTCATTTCTCCATCTATTTTGATATGATATGGGCGATTTTGAGGAGCTTCAAGGAGAGGATTTCGTCAAGGATCGCAAGGTAAGTAATTTCTTCACGTTTTTGAATTAAATACAAGATTATATGCATGGATTAGACATGGAAGTTGGTAGGAAATTGGGAAATTTTAAAGAAACATAGAAAATGGTAATTCGGAGTTTTAGCCACGAATTGAGCATGAATATTTGAGTAAATTATATATTTGAGTTAGTAACGCTATGGGTAGGGTATATTTTCGAGAAATTTCAGATTCCGGGCACGTGGGACCGAGGGCATCTTGGTCATTTCACTGAGCGGAGTTGGGAAATTATATAATTTGGAATTGTTGCAACTATTAGAATATTTTCATTGGTTTGTCGTTGTTTGGATAGTTTTGGGGCGTGGGGCGTCCGTTGGAGTCGTCGGAAGTGCTTGAAAGCCGGTATTGGAACTTCGGAGCGAGGTAAGTCTCCTTTATAACTTCGTGAGGGGGAATTGTCCCACTAGGTGAACTAATTAAGTATGTGTTACTATCTGCGGGGGCTAATGCACGAGGTGACGGGAGTCCATGCGTAGTTACTATTATGCCATGTCTGGGTAGCCTAGGACCCACTAACATGCCTTACTTGTTGTACCTGTGATCTTGTCTGTAATATTAAACTGCTAATATAATTGAAATTGTTGAATGTCTAAAGAAGATTAGAGTTTATTTTCTTAAGCATCTAAAAAAAGAATTGATTTCCTTCACGGGTAATTGTGTTTTCCGGATAAGGTTATGTTATTAAACATTCTAAAATACTTGGCAGGTGAATTTCGAAATAAAAGGGTTCAAATACTATTCTGTGGATTTCAAAAGAGAAACCTGTCATTTACTTGAGTATTTGTTTTCCCGACGTAGTCGGGGTGGGCTGTTGATTGTGCATGACTGCATGTGACCGCTTCACAATTTACATTCTGCGAGCGGAGTGTTATTTCCCCCACTCTCATGTGAGCGGGCCGTACGCCACAGCGGATTTTAAATGCACTTTTGGTACGGGCCGTTCGATCCTCGGCAGTGCATAGACATGATTATTATGTTGAGAGGTTCACTTATGGGACAGGCCGTTCGATCCTCGGCAGTGCACATAGATGATTATTATATTGAGAGATGCACTTTTGGTACGGGCCGTTCGATCCTCGGCAGTGCACATAGATGATTATTATATTGAGAGATGCACTTTTGGTACGGGCCGTTCGATCCTCGCTAGTACATATAAATGAGTATTTTATTGAGAGGTGCACTTTTGGTACAAGCCGTTCGATCCTCGGCAGTGCACAAAGTTGATTATTATGACGGCTCAGGCCGGTTGTCCTTATCCCGTATGCGCATGCTAAATTGTTAAATGTTTTTCATGATTTTTGAAGTGATAAGATAGTTGGGGAAAATAAAGAGGTAACTGTTGCTTTATGATATTTGGGGGAAAAACAAAGAGGAAATTATTTATTTAAGATATTTTGGAAAATATTGAGGAAGTGGTAACTGTCTGTTTATTCCCAGTATTTACTTGGAGTTCAGTGCCTTATATGTGTTGCTTCTTTGCTACCTTTACATGCCTACCGTGTTCATCTTATGCTGTTAATTAATCTGCTGGCCCTTAGTGAGTGTCTAATTCGACCTCTCGTCACTACTTCTTTGAGGTTAGGCGGGCGACTTACTGAGTACACGTGTTTTTGTACTCATGCTAAACTTACTGTGTATTTTATTGCACAGGTACTTTCATAGCAATGTGGAGGGTTCAGAGACTTAGGTGAGCTGCAACATCTGGAGGCGATCCGCAGCTGACAGAGTCTCTCTCGTATTGTATTTATTTTTATTTTAAAATTCCTTGTCCAACTTGTATTTCAGACAAGCTTTGTAATGATTGTATAAATTCTTAGAAATTGTTCATGTACTTGTGATACCTGGTTCTGGGGTGTGTTGGGATATATTTGCTAAAAGTGTAGTATTCAAACCATTGTTTTTAAATTAAAAATGTAATAAAGTGAAAGGAAATGTTTTTCATAAATGTTAAATCAGGAAATTATTTCAATTAATTAATGATTGGCTTGCATGGCAATGATGTCCGGCGCCATCACGACCTTATGGATTTTTGGTCGTGACACATATACTACAACAAGTTATATATACGTTATAGTATTACAGTGAAGTGTCTGTATGTGTGTGTGTGTATATATATATATATATATACATGAAGCGTTAGTAACACATGGTCGGGTTATTTTAGGGATCTATACACTTGTAAATTGATTCATCGACTTATACCTAGTGATGAATGAATGTAATTTATTAACTCTGTTATAATAGAATAATGAATACTACTATCATATACTATAACATGCTATATAGGTAGTTAAAGCACCACGAAGTGTGTGTTATATATATACACACACTAACATATACTATAATAAGTTATATATACGTTACAATATTACAGTGAAGTGTCTCTGTGTGTGTGTCTATATATATATATATTGGTTTATCAATTCATTAATTATTCGTACGTAGTAATGTATAAGATTGATCATCAATGAAATTACTTATATACTTAAATATACTTTTTTTGGATTTGAATTATACTTTGTATTGTCTTGATAGTTTAGTTAGAATTTAGAGTTTAGGATATGAATTAAATTTTTTGGATATGAATTGGAATTGTAGTTTATGAATTGGAATTTTAGTTTATATATTGTAATTTTAGTTTATGTATTGTAATTTTAGTTTATAAATTGGAATTTTTGGATATGAATTGAGCCTTTAGGATATGAATTGAACATTTAGGATATGAATTAAAATTTTTGTGTATGAATTGAATTTTTAGGATATGAATTGAGCCTTTAGGATTGAACATTTAGGATACCAACTGGACTTTTAGTTTATGTATTGAAATTTTAGTTTATAAATTGAAATTTTAGGATATAAATTGAACTTTTAATTTATGAATTGAACCTTTTGGATATGAATTGAAATTTTTGGATACGAATTGGAATTTTAGTTTATGAATTAAAATTTTTGTGTATGAATTGAACTTTTAGGATATGAATTAAGCCTTTAGGATATGAATTGAACCTTTAGGTATGAATTGGAATTTTAGTTTATAAATTGAAATTTTAGGATATGAATTGAACTTTTAATTTATGAATTGAACCTTTTGGATATGAATTAAAATTTTTGGATACGAATTGGAATTTTAGTTTATGAATTAAAATTTTAGGATATGAATTGGACTTTTAGTTTATGTATTTTAGTTTATAAATTTGAATTTTTGAATATGAATTGAACCGTTAGGATATGAATTGAACTTTTGTGGATATGAATTAAAATTTTAGGATATGAATTGGACTTTTAGTTCATGAATTAATGTTTTTTTGTTTGAATTGAACTTTTAGGATATGAATTGAGCCTTTAGGATATGAAATTAATTAACTAAAAAATGATTAAGATATGGATTAACTAAATTAATTTGTTCTTATTTTATTTGTATAGATGGAACAACGTACTTGGATGTACAATATGAATTATCCTAATCGTTGGGGATTGCGGGAGGATTTTGTAGAAGGAGTTGATGACTTTATTAGACATGCAATATAATTTTCACCATACCAAAGTGAAGGATTAATTAGGTTCCCTTGTGTTAGGTGCGACTGTATGAGGTTTGGAAAACCGGAGGAAATTAGACTTCATCTTTATAGGAAGAGGTTTATAGAGAATTACTTTGTGTGGAATAATCATGGAGAGGTCGATGGTAGCAACGGGAGATTTCATAACATGGTTGCGGGTGAAAGTAGTAGGTCGGTGGAGAATACAAATCGTGATTCTAGAATTCATGATATGGTTGCGGATGCTTTTGGGATGCAATTTGGGGGTGAGCCCAATGAAAATGTTGAAAACTCCTAATGATGATGCAAAACATTTTTTGAACAGTTAGAGGAAGCTAGTCGTCCATTAAGGGAATGAAGTCCGTACTATGAGCTGTCTGTTGCAGTTAGATTACTAAGTATAAAATCTGATTGGAATATTTGTCAAGCAGCCATGGACTCTTTCATTGACCTTATGAGTGAACTAGTTGACCCTAATATCAACTTACCTTGTGATTTCTATAAGGAAAAGAGATTGGTTTCTAAGTTAGGACTTTCGTCAATGAGAATTGATTGTTGTGAAGATGGTTGCATGTTATATTATAAAGATGATGCAACTTTAAACAATTGTAAATTTTGCGACAAGCCTCGTTTCAAGAGGCTTTCCAGCGGGAATATGGTCGCTATCAAGGCGATGCATTATTTACCTCTTATACCTAGGTTAAAGAGGTTATATGCTTCGATGAGTTCTGCTTCTCATATGAGATGGCACTTTGAAAATAGAAGACCACCTGGTGTTATATGTCATCCTTCAGATGGAGAAGCTTGGAAGCACTTTGATAGGACATATCTAGATTTTGCTAGTGAACCAAGGAACATTCGGTTAGGTCTGTGTAAGGATGGCTTCACACTTTTTTCTGTATCTGCGACACCATATTCATGTTGTCCTGTCTTTCTTACACCTTATAATATACCACCCGAGTTGTGCATGGCTAGTCCATATATATTCCTAAATTGTATTATCTCGGGTCCAATTAATCCGAAAAGTTTGATTGATGTATATTTGCAACCTTTGATTGATGAGCTAAAACAATTGTGGTACGATGGTGTTGAAACATATGACATATCAACCAAGCAGAATTTCAATTTGCGTGCTAATTTAATGTGGACAATTAACGATTTTCCTGCGTATGGAATGTTGTCTGGGTGGATGACTGTTGGTAAGCTAGCTTGTCCTTACTGCATGGAAAATAGTAAAGCGTTCACTTTGAAACATGGCCGAAAGCAATCATGGTTTGATTGTCATCGTCAATTCTTGCCTCCTAATCATAAGTTTAGAAGGATGAAAAATGTATTCAAAAAGAATAAAATGGAGTATGATTCTCCATCTCCGATACTATCAGGTGAGAAAATTTGGGAGAGGGTCCAGAACGTCGGTAAAGTTACTGAAACTCCACCTTATAGATTCCCCGGATACGACATTACTCATAATTGGACGAAACAAAGTATATTTTGGGAGTTGCCTTATTGGAAGGATAATCTTCTCCGTCACAACCTTGATGTCATGCATATTGAGAAGAATTATTTTGACAATTTGTTCAACACAGTGATGGATGTTAAAGGTAAGACAAAGGATAACCCGAAGGCTAGAATGGACTTACAAGAATATTGCAGGCGGCCTGAATTATACTTGCAGATAGAAAACAATGGCAAGATATTCAAGCCCAAAGCAAGTTACACATTCACTTTGGATGAAAGACGGCAAATTTGTGATTGCGTAACAAAATTGAATATTCCTGGAGTTATGCATCGAATCTTGGAAAAAAAGTTGATATGGAGGTAGGGAAGTTGAGCCATTTGAAAAGTCATGACTGTCATGTTTTCATGGAGACCTTAGTGCCTATTGCATTTTGTGGTTTGCCTGAAAGAATCTGGAAACCCATCACAGAGATTAGTTTGTTTTTCAAAGACTTGTGTTCTTCCACATTAAGGGAAGAAAACCTACTCCGGATGGATCAGAACATTCGTGTAACATCTACTAAGATGGAAAAGATATTTCCATGTGGTTTTTTTTATGTGATGGAACACCTTCCAATCCACCTTATACACGAGGCACGACTTGGAGGGCATGTTCAATACATATGGATGTATCCCTTTGAAAGGTAATATTAAAAGTTTCATGTAATTTTCTATTTTATGTGAATGTTCTTGGCTAACTTGAAATTATGTAGGACAATTGGAAAATGCAAACAATTTGTTAAGCAGAGGAATAGGATTGAAGGATCTATATGCGAAGCTTATCTTGCAAAGGAAACTTATCATTTTTGCTCTTATTATTTTGAGAGTAAGGTGAGATGTGCTAGGAATAGGCCCAATAGGAACACGGTTGGAATGTGTGAATGATCCATTATATCCGCCTATGTGTATATTCAATTAACCAGGACGATGTTCTAAGGATGTTAGAAAGAGAAGTTTGAGTGATATGGAGTACAAGTCATCTACACTTCATGTGTTACTAAATTTTCCCGAAGTTGTACCATTTCTCAAGTAAATATTGATTTAGTAGTTATCAAAATATAAAATTTAATGTGATTACATCTCAATGCAACTACTAAAAATATTTGATGTGTCACAGTCACTTCGTGGGTCAATTTGACCATGATGCTGTATATATGGGATTTGATAAGTGGTTCAAACAATTTATAAGTTTATCCTTATAATATTCTAACATTATGTAGGTAAACAATTATTGGAAGTTACGCTAACTTATGAATTTGTTTAACAATATGTAGGTAAATGATCCAAATAATGGTGTAAATCAACTTTTGAAAGGTATATCTTGGAGACCTGTGCTTCAGGTCACAACAATGTCTAAGTATGTTGTGAATGGTTATAAGTTTCATACAGAGGATTTCTCTAAAAATAAAAATAGCAACAACAACGGGGTGTGGGTTCAAGGAGGTGATGGCAATCAAGTTAGAGATATTAATTATTATGGTGTGCTCAAAGAAATAATTGAACTAGAATATGCAGGTTGGCCATATAAGAAATTGATACTGTTTAGATGCAAGTGGTTTGACCCATATCCAACAAGAGGTACACGAGTACACAACCAATACAACATAATTGAGGTTAATCATACGAGGGAGTATGATCGCTATGATCCTTTCATAATTGCACATAATGTTAGACAAGTGTATTATGCTCCTTATCAATTGCGACAGAATAAGTCCAATTGGTGGGTTGTAATTAAAACTAAGCCTGTAGATAGGGTGGAAGTCGAGAATGTGTTAGATGTTGCTTACCAAAAAGATATCTCCAGTGTTCACCAAATAGTGGACGGACTTTTAGAAAATGATTTGGAACATCCTGCACACATATTGAAAGAAGTTGATATAGATGAAGTAACAATTATAGAAAATGAGGAAGTAGAATCAACTGATGAAGCTCAAACTAGTAAGGAAGAAGAATTCTCGGACGAGGAACAATACGTCGATGAGCTTTAAAAAGTTTGTTTCTTTAATAACTCTCGTTTTATAGCTAGTTTCTTATATGCTTCAATCTAAATAGGTATTATATTATGCAGATGACAGGCAAGGGTCGAGGTAACGATGACCCTATTGGTTCTCGGGGTCAACAAAAGGCTAGTAAGGGAAAGAGGAGGGTACACGATAATCCTCCATCTTTTCCACCCTCTTCAGAGATGCCGATGCCTGCACCTATGTCTTATCCTCCACCCGATAGCTATTATGAGGTGCCACAGCATCACCAGCCCTACGTCTTTGTGCAAACACCGGGTCTTTCATCACAGGGCCATAGGACTGTACGTTTGTCATACAGTCCAGCTGCCTCACAACCACATGGATCACATCCATTCGTGTCACAGCCATGGGGTTCACAGCCATCAGTGTCACAACCACTTGCGGTCGATCCAGCTATGTCGCAGTCATAGGGATCACATCCATCTTCATCAGGGACTCCATCTATTTCAGGCATTCGTTTGCGAGATAGTAGCTCTGATCCCCCTACACCTTCCACACATGCCTCTAATGTACAAGTTTCGAAAGATGATGCTGATGATGACGAGGAGGTGCATCATGATCAGTATGGCAGGATCATCATAGTCCCTGAGGGTGATGGGTAAGAGTAATTTGTTATTTTTACGTTTATTATTTTGTACAGTTTGTACTAAGATATTAATGTGTTCTCCATTTTTGTTAAATTGCAGGTTCATCCCGAGTAATATTACTACGAGGATAATCACCAAAGCCACCAGAAAGCTTTATGATGCCCCTTATACGAGTTGGAGTGAATTCCCATTCACGCTGAAGGAGAAAATTTTCAATGAATTTAAGGTATAAATGTTCTTTTAAGTAGTATAATTATTTATATTTATGATATTTCTATATAATATTTAACTTTTGAAATACAGAGCAAGTGTGTATGGTAACACCGCTATAGCGCAGAAGTGGATGTAAACTTTTATCTCAAAGCTCGGAAGCGGTTGTCGTATAGTTTCTCCAAAGCTAGAAAATTCAACAAGAAGCCTGGCTGGTTGCTTCAACATTTATGGGAGGATTTGCAAAGGCAATGGCTTACCGCAACCTTCTTACGGAAGAGCGAAAAAGGAAAGAAAGCTCGCGCATCCGAGAAGAGAGGCTCCTTGCACACTGGAGGTGAGATCAACCAAGGGACAATAAAAAGAAGATTGGTACATAATTGACTAATTTATTTTAATTTTCAAAGTATATCTATTCTGTTTATTAACTAAAATTTATGAGTTTTCAGGAAAAGAAGTTGGGGCGTCCAATGAAGCAAGATGAGTTATTCAAGGAGACTCATATTGTCAAGAAGAAGAAAGAGACGGATCAAGAAAGGTGGGTCGAGGGCCGAGCCTCGACTGTACATGTAAGTTTTCACTTTTCATTAAGTATTTTGATTTACACTTATATAAATTTTGAAATACTAATTCAATGTAATTTTTCTTATAGGATCGCTTCACAGGTGACGTGGAGGAATTCATACGCAGTCAGCCACCTAATGAGTCGGGAGACAATCCAACTTTCGGACGAGGATGCTGAAAGAATACGGATGGAGGCTGCTGGTGGTGCAAAATGGGGGAAGGTATACGGGCTTCCTACTAAGAAGTTCCATCGCTATCACTATGGAATGCAAGGAATAGGGACTTCCTCGCAAGGCGAGCAACTTTGTGGGGAGAGCCTCTCCGCTATGCGACGGAGTGTGACAAAGCTTACATCTGAGCTAGAAGCTGCCAAGGAAAGAGAAAAGCTTAGAGATGCTCAGTGCGTTGGCATGCAAGCTCAGTACCATGGCATGCAATCTCAGCTCAAAGCTCTCCTATCTTCTGGAGCTTTTCCGATTCCCCGGTCTCACGAGTCATTGCCATATGCTCAACTTGAACGTGAGCATTCCTTCCGTCCTCCCCGTGCTAATTCCTCCCGTCCTCCCCGTGATCGTTATTCTCGTCCTCCACAAAATGACCCTTCTCATTACCGTCTTGATAATGAAGATTCATCAGACGGTGATGATAATGATGTTGAATTAAACAGTCCTTGAGTACTTTTATATACTTTGAACTTGTAATAAGTGTTAACGTAGTTTTGTTAGTTTAATGTGTTAGTTTTATTGAACTTTATACTTTGTTGGTTTTAATGTTGTTGTTGTGTTATTGTTGTTGTTGTTGTTGTTGTTGTTGTTGTTGTTGTTGTTGTTGTTGTTGTGTTATTGTTGATTTAATTGTTGTTGTTGTTGCTTGTAATAGAAAATTTGGTATGCTGACAGGTGGTGTAGCTGCCAAAACAGGCAGTTTCTGCCAAAATTATACCCAGAAAAGCGACCAAAGTTGGTCGCTTTTCTATTTAAATTTTTTTCTGGACAATAGCGACCAAGGTTGGTCGCTAATTAACCCAGATTTCCTAAAAAGTGACCAACTTTGGTCGCTACTCTGTTAAAAAAGCAAAAATTCTGGGAATTAGCGACCAATTTTGGTCGATTATGTATAAAAAAAAATTAAATTCAATAAATTAGCTACCAATTGTGGTCTCTTATGTTTAAAAGAAATTAAAAAATTTAAAAAAAAGCGACCAACTTTGGTCGCTATATTCCAGATTTAAAAATATAATATTTAGCTTACAGACCATAGTTGGTCGCTATATTTTGAATAATAATAAATAAAAGAAAACGTAATTCAACTATAGAGACCAACTTTGGTCGCTAAATTTATATTATTAAAATATTAAAGTGACCAAAGTTTGTCGCTATATTTATACTCGGAATATTTCGTCCCTAATATAAAGGGTCCAACAAAATAGCGACCAAACCCTGTTGGAATCATTTTGGTCGCTTTTTCATTGTTTAGCGATCATCTTTGGTTGTTTTTTTCGAATTTTTAGTAGTGTTAGGGCCTACGTCCCGTCACGTTTGTTGTTGGGACACGACGAGCCTAATGGGTCGCCTTGTTTATTCCGTCCCGGATAAGGCCCGATCCTTTTGGTCCTATTAAAATTCTGTCTTGTCCTGGTAAAATCGACCTTCCCGACCCGTGTCGTCCGGCGGACAACCATACTTCCATCCCAAGGGTTTATTAACTTTCTTGGAGACTACCCCATCGAACACAAACTTAGTTTTCTTTAACATGAAGCTAAATGGGGTACCTCTTTTAAATTTTTGAAGCTTAGCATCTTTCAACTCATTCTTTTCCATTCGGGATCAGAAGGATATAATATATGGGCACCCTTTATGTTAGATATCAGCAATTTCATTATAATTTGCATATGGCAATTAATTTTACTATCCACTTTAGGAAGTGGAGAAAATTTGTGCGTTCCCTTTACTTACAATATTTATAATGTATTCTAATCTTTTCTTGAAAATGTGAAACTTGAGCTAGTGACAGTAGAACATAAAATCATCAGCTAATTGGTAAAACATAATTCATTATCCCTAAGAAACAAATTAAAAACGTAGCGAATTCTAAATATAGTACAATATTTCCCAAAGTTAAAAATGCTATAGTTATGATCAAAACAAACATTAGCAAAAGAAAATCAAAATCAAAATCAACATATAACCAGAAAAAATGCTATATCAGCGAAAACACTAATAAAAGGAACTCCAATATATTAACCGAAACGATATAGCACTTCAAACTAGTTGAACAAAGAAGCACACCCAGGTTTAGTCTTCCTCATCCTCATCCCACCTCCACTATACAACCACAAAGTTATAAAAATAGAAAAAGAAATAAAAATAAAGAATGTTGATACCGAGAATATATTACATTTGATTCAATACTTCTTTATTTGGTCAGGCTGTTAGGTTTTATAAGAACTATGCAAAACAACCCCTCTCGGAAATGGTGGCGAGTACTAAAGCGGACCCTGAGAACTAAAATAACTACCAGAGGAACCTGGTTCAGATGAATCCTGAACTGAAGGTACACGAGATGAACTCTGAGCTTGGAGTGCAGTGAGAGATGGCTGACCCGGTCGAGCACTGTATGAATCATGGATAGCTGATGCGCCACGATGAACTGGACGAGCCATCTAAGCGGGCCTATAAGGACGACCCCTGCTGTGGTGGAACTGACCCCAGAGGGAACTCGGCTGAAACCACCCGAACCATGAGGCCTCTTGGCCTCCCTTTCCTCATCCTCCTGATTATGGACCAACTCTAGCCGCCGAGCAATATCAACCACCTCATCGAACCTAGAACCTGATACACTCTATCGAGTCAAAAATAAAACGCAACTGGTAGTTAAGGCCATAAATGACCCTCCAAATCCTCTCCCTCTTGATATGAACCACCAAACTGCTTGACGAGCCAACCCTGAAAACCTCATCTCATACTGGGTCACAGACATGCCCTCCTAGAGTAGCTGCTCGAACTGCCTAGGCAACTCCTCCTTGCGGGTCTGTGGAACAAACTTTTCCAAGAAGAGAACTGAGAACTCATGCCATGAAAATGGTGCAGCACCGACGAGCCTTCTCCTCTCATAGGCCTCCCACCATTTGAAGGCAGCCCCTGATAGCTAAAAGTAGTAAAGGAGACTCCACCAGTCACCAGAATACCCACTGTGCGAAGAATCCACAGGCACCTATCCACGAAGTTCTGAGCATTCTCAGACTCAGCCCACTGAAGGATAGAGTGTGGAGCCTCCCAAATATATCTAGTCTCTTCTGCTCCTCATCACTCATTATGGAACCCACCTGGGCCCAAGCAACTATAACCGACTGAGCTGGTAGTACCCCTAGTGTCGGAAGTCTCTGCACTACCTACTCTAAAGTACGGGCAATAGGGGTCTGAGTACCCCCCCCTCCCCCGAGAATTGCCTGGCGTGGCCTGAATAAAAACCACTTCAGCAAGGCTAGCGCAAACAGTCAATAACTGGGCCAAAGCCTCTTAAAGGCCTGGAATCACAATACAGCTAGTGCTTGAGTTGGTCCCACCGGTTCAACCACATCTCGAACCTGCTTCGGAACTGGAGCAACTGGTGGGTCTACCAGTGATGCTCTAGCTGCTGTACGAGCTGCACCTCGGCCTCTCGTGGGACTAGCTGGTGGTACTGGTGGCTGTTTGCCTGATCCAGTAACATGTGTCCACACTATCTGTGAGAGAATAGAATAACAGAAGTTTAGTTCCCAGAATCAACAAATATGCACAACAAGAATACAAGAATGTGAAGTTTTACTAAAGGGTTCGGCAACCTCTCGAAGATAAGTGCAAACGTCTCCTTACCGATCTGCAAGACTCTACTAAACCTACTCATGACTCGTGAGACCTTTGTAACCCAGGCTCTGATACCAACTTGTCACGACCCAAAATCTCAAGTGCCGTGATGAAGCCTATCATGATACTAGGCAAGCCGACGACTCACACATACCAACATCTTGAAATTTAAAATATACAAAAATGAGCTTAAGTAAGTAAAAGTCTCATAAAACTTGATGAAAACGTCACTGCTCAATACAAAAATTCCTAAAACCCAAGTGTCACTAAGTACATGAGCATCTGTATAATAACATAGTCTGATACATTGTCTAAGAAAGTAGAATAGAATAAGTAAAACTAAGATATAGGCGAGGAGAGTCAAGGTCTGCGGACTGCAAGGTAGCTACTTCGATAATCTCCGAACGACTGAAACTCCGAGATCAGAAACCACCGTGACCTGAAACACCTGGATCTGCATATGAAGTGCAGAGTGTAGCGTGTGTACAACCAACTGAATAAGTAACAAGTCTAACCTTTGGACTGAAAGCAGTGACGAGTCCGAACAACACGGTCTAAGTACAAAATTAAACAATACGGAAATTTACAGAACATATGATAATAATATATCTGTAGGTACCAATACAGTAATGTAAACATGCTTCCAGGTTTAACAGTTTAACTCAAATAGATAAAATATGTCAAGTCTGAATTATATGAGGAATATGACATCTCTATATCTACATTCCAATAGGCATATTATATGTGATACAACATAATGAAAAATCCTCGCATACTCACACTCTCAGAGTACTCAACCTGACTACCTGAATTCTCACTCATCACACTCAATCCTGTTGTGACGCGCAACCCGATCACATCGTCGATCAATAGCAACTGCGCCCACTCTGGGTGTGTAGACTCCGAAGGGGAAGATCTAGCCCAAACGCTATAATAAGCCAATCATGTCATGAATCAATAAAGCCTACTGCGGCGTGCAACCTGACCTCATAAACATCATTCACAAACAGGCCTTCGGCCTCACTCAGTCATCAACCTCTCCAGTCTCTCAGGCTCACAACACTCATGCTAAGTTGCCAAAATCAATGATACATGATGTGACAATATATGATAACAGATATTGAGATATGATATGCGATGATGAATGCAACTGAGTACATAACTGCAATTATGAAAATAACTCAATAGCCAAGAACGACCACTGTGGGTCCCAATAGCGCCAACACATATCCTAAACATGATTTCTAACATAAATCATAGCTCAAGTGCTCTAACACATAGGATACAATAATAATATTCAGATAAGATAGCTACAAAGTTCCACAGAATTGACTGAATCACAATTACTACGGTGCACGCCCACACGCCCGTCACCTAGCATGTGCGTCAACTCAACGCCAATCGCATATCACATAATTTCAGGGATTCATACCCTCAGAACCAAGTTTAAAAGTGTTACTTACCTCAAACCTTGCAAATATCCACTCTCACAAGCCCTTTCCTCGTGAATCGTCCTCCAACTGCCTCGAATCTAGCCAAAAATAATTCGATACAATCGACTCAAGCTATAGAAATCAAATCCATATGAAATGCTAAGTTCTAAATCAAAAGTCAAAAAGTCAACTCAAAAGTCAACCCCTGACCCACATCTCGGATTCGATGAAAGTTACAAAACCTGACCACCCATTTAACCATTAGTCCAACCATATTAAAATTACTCAAATTAGACACCAAAAGCTCGCTCAAATCCCCAAAATTCGGCCAAAGATGTTTGCTCCATTTTTTCCAAAATTTTCAATCCAAATCACTAATTAAATGAAGAAATTAAAGATATATTCATGTAAATTAACCAAAATCAAGTAAGAATCACTTAGCCCAATCACTCCCTTGAAAATCTGTCGAAGATTAGCCTCAATCCGAGCTCCCAAAATCAAATTATGAACTAAACTCAAACGCTCATTTTTGAGACTTTAAATTCTGCCCAGATGTCCCTCTTCGAGATCGCGAAGCACGAACTCAACTGTCCCAGAACATTACTTTACGTGATCGAATAAACACCCATGTGAACGCGATGCATAGGCTTCCCATACCTACGCAATCGCACACAGACCCGCGTGTTCGCATAGAACAACACGCGTGACCAGCTCCCACCCAATTTCCTCTTTGCGAATGCGGCTTAGCCACGCGTTCACGATTCACTGCTTCCTCTAGCTTATGTGATCGTAGACCAAAACTCGCGATTGCATAGAACAAAACCTTAGCTGTCCAAAATAAGCCTACGCAATCGCAGACCTTCCCACGCGATCGCGTATAAGAAAACTAGACCTGTATACTAGAAAACATCAGCAATCTTCCAAGGTCCCATTTCACTCCGTTAACCATCTAAAATCCACCTGAGGCCCTCGGGACCTCAACCAAACATACCAACAAGTCCTAAATCAGTTACGAACTTAGTCGAGGCCTTAAATCATATCAAACAATATCAAAAATACGAATTGCACCCCAATTCAAGCCTAATGAACTTATGAACTTCTAACTTCTACATTCGATGCCGAAACCTATCAAATCAAGTCCAATTGACCTCAAGTTTTGCACACAAGACATAAATGATTGCAACGGACCTATTCCAACTTTCGGAACAAAAATTCGAGCCTGGTAACCATAAAGTCAACTCCCGGTTAAACTTCTTAATTTTTGAAACTTCTAATTTTCCAACTTTCGTCATTTCAAGTCAAATTCCACTACGGACCTCCAAATCACTATCCTGACACACTCTTAAGTCCAAACTCACCCTACAAAGCTATCAGAACTATCAAAACTCCATTTCAGATCAATTTATATATAAGTCAACATCCGATCAACCTTTTCAACTTAAACTTCCAACCTTGAGACTAATTGTCTCAACTCATTCCGAAACATTCCCAGAACTGGACCAACTACCCCGGCAAGTCAAATAATGATAATTGAGCATAAAATAAGCAGTAAATGGGGGAACATGCTACAATACTGAAAATGACCGACATGGTCGTTACAAATAAAGAATAAGGATGGAAACAACATTATAGAGAAAGTTTTGACCTAAGAAGTAAGGTTGAGAATCTGTTTTGTTGATTCTCATTGTATCTTTTTGTGAAAAATTTATCTTTGGGAAGGAAGAAGGAAGAAGAGAGTAAAGAGATATGGAAGAGAGTGAGCAACCAAACATCGCATGTTGAATTATTTTAGGGGTAGTTGACTAATACATGTTATATTATTCTAGGCTAAGCAGCTGATAAAAAAATTTTCCGAGCTGCCAACTTTCTATAATCTCAACCTTTTTTTGGTTTGTTGATTATCTTTTTTATTATATATTTACAATAACTACAACCTAGTAAAATTTCACAGGGGAGTTATGGGAAGGGTAGTGTGTATGCTGACCTTATCCATACCCTAGGAAGGCAGAGACTGTTTTCGACAGACCTTAAAAAATTTATAAAGTAGAAACATGCCATATCAACAAAGAGGTCTAGAAAGATAATAAAAAAAAAAAAAAACTGTCACAACAAGTTGTAACAACAACAAAATACTAAGAAATTAAGGCGAAAGATAATAGGAAAACAACATGAACTACTAGCAATCTAAGACAAGAGAAATTGCCGGACTAACTCTAAAACCAACGGTATGGAAAAAAATATACTCGACTACCTACTACCCTTATATATACCCTGATTCTCCACCTCCATACCTCCTATTAATGTCCATGTCCTCGGTAAGTTGAAGCTACGCCATGTTCTGCCTGATCACCTTCCCCAATACTTCTTAGGTCTCCCTCTCCATTTACTCCTACCCGTCAAAGTCAACCGTTCACACCTCTTCACTAGGGCATCTAGGCTTCTCCTCTTCACATGTCCGAACCATCTTAGTCTCGCTTGCCATATCTTTTCCTCCACGAGGGCCACTCCCACCTTTATCCGGATATCTTCATTCCTAATCTTATCCAGCCTGATATGCTCACACATCCATCTCAACTTCCTCATTTTTGCTACTTTCATCTACTGAATATTGTGAGCATGTGATTTTTCACCTACCAAAGGCCCCTACAAAATTCGATAAATAAATTAA
>MDKI01132969.1:0-90983 GCA_005239505.1 Nicotiana paniculata | reverse complement strand
CAGCACAAAAACTTACAGAACATATTCTATTGACTAATTCATTGTCAAACACTGTTGTAGAACCGTTAGAACGACTCTGGGTATGAGGTGATTCAGCAGTTGAAGTTAGACGGGTTTGTTTTGATCGACTCCGACTACGTGGTGATTCACCAGCTGAAGGAACCGCATTAACTACCCTTGAACGAACCCGGCTTCAAGGCAACTGTCCAATCAAAGGCATTGAATTCAATTCCTCTTCTGTAGGAATTATATCCAATACCTTAAATTTCCGATATTCCTGTTTAATACAAAAAAGTACATTACGAAAAATAAAATAAAAGTAAAACATCAACATATTAACAAAACTACAAAAAATAAAAAACATTCACTTACAGAATGATTACTGAAATATTTCTCAAGTTCTTTATATTTGGTCTCTCCCACACATATATAACGTAATATCCTGGGGAGCTGAGGAGAATCAAGGTACTCGTCTTCTTTAATATACCTATTCTGAAGATCGGGGAAACGCTCATAAAACCAAACACACAATGGATATGGAAATCCACTAATAGTATACTCTGTTGAATGTTCGTTGGATTGGTTATCCAATGCATGTTTCATTGAAGTAATGAGCTTCTCATAAGAGACATTACCCCAAGGATAAGCAACACAAGCATTATCGTCTTCGATAATCGCTGGATAATCCTCTAGTACCGTTGATTCATTCTTTTTACCAAATATAACAGACTCCACAAGAAGAATTTCCATCAGTTTAACTGCATCTTCATCGCTCTCGCATACATGGTTGAAATTTGCATCGTCCTTCTGAATTTCATTACGAGACATAAAATCTCGAATGTCCTTCAAGGTCACACCCTTAGACTTACCAAAATATCTCTTCAAGATCGTGCTCTCGCGTTTAGATGGTTTTTCAACATTATGTGCGGTGATCCTCAAACCGCACATAATGTGAAAGTCTTCAAGGGTGAACGATACATTATGCCCAAAAATCTTGAAACTAATGGAGTCTCGATCATTGGTGAATATACGAGAAAGGCACAAGCAATGAACCAACTTCATGCTGCATTCAATTTCTTCATAGCCAAAATGTATCGAAAAGTACCATTAGTTAAATTTTCTTCTTGTGCAGGAGTCAAGAAAGATTTGATCAAACTCTTCAAATCGTGATTGCCCTTCCAGTAAGCACGACAGTTAAACCAATCTCGAAACTCAAAATACCTTTCCCCTGCTCTTGTAGGAGGAACAATACGGACTGAAGGAGCTTTTAATTGTGTACGGTTCTTAGATGCTTTAGCTGCCGGAGGATTTGAAGAAGCCATCTGTTGAAAGAAAGTAAAAGATATCAGTTAAAAACATCATCTCAAAGAAGACAAAATCAGCAAATATAAAACAAAAAGCTTCAGCTCCCAATATGTTGAAGGGTCACCAAAAACAAAACACAAAAATTCAGCTCTCTATATGCTGAAGTTTCAGCAAAACAAAGCATAAACTTCAGGTCCAAAACAAAAACAGACTGAAGTACAAAACACAAAACTTCAGCTCCCTATATGCTGAAGTTTCAGCAAAACAAAGCACAAACTTCAGCTCCAAAACAAAAACAAGCTGAAGCACAAAACACAAAACTTCAGCTCTCTATATGCTGAAATTTCAGCAAAACAAAGCACAAACTTCAGCTCCAAAACAAAACAGGCTGAAGTAAAAAACACAAAACTTCAGCTCTCTATATGCTGAAGTTTCAGAAAAACAAAGCACAAACTTCAGCTCCAAAACAAAAACAGGCTGAAGTACAAAACACAAAACTTCAGCCCTCTATATGCTGAAGTTTCACAAAAATAAAGCACAAACTTCAGCTCCAAAACAAAAACAAGCTGAAGTACAAAACAAAAACTTAAGCGCCCAAATGTGTTGAAGTTCACCATAACAAAACAAAAAACTTCAGTTCCTAAACAAAAACAAGCTGAAGTTCACCAGTTACAAAATGCAAAACAGACACGTTCAAAAACTTCAGCAGATTACCAAAACAAATCAAAAACGTAATCTCCCAAACACCAGCTACAAAACAAAAACATCAACTGCTAAAACGCTGAAGTTAACCAGTTACAAAACAAAAAAACTCAGCAAAGCACAAATTTAAACACCAATAATTAAACATAAAAAAACAAAAAAAAATATCAGCTCCATAAAATTAAGGTATACATGACAAAAAATCATTATAGAACTAACCCCTAACAACCTATCAAACATGAATACAAAAAAAAAAAAAATACCCAGAACGTAAAGGTACTGTAATGTACCTGTGATTATACGTAATATTATTGACGAACAAACAGTTGACGCGATGAATATTAAAAAACAATGACGATCGTAAAAGTGAAGAACGGGAGAGAGAGAGAGAGAAAGAGAGTATTTGTGCAAAGTATAGGAATGAAAGTAGAGGAATGGGGTTTACTTGAAGAGAAAGTAGGTTTGACTGCTTGTAAAAGGGTAAAATTATCTTTTCGAAAGACTTTTAACAAAAAAAGGGTACCGGTGCAAACATAAAAACAAAGCGGGTACAGGTTAAAGAGGGGCACCTAAATAGGGCGCCCCGTGCAATTTTTACATAAACGAGTCATTACTCAATCCAGGACAAAGTGTACTTGGGTTAAGATGGGCTAAACAATGGATCATAGTCCAACCCGCCCAACTTGACCCATATTTTAGAATCATGCTCATCTTACAAAAACAAAAAAGGGGGAACTTTTACCTTGAAGGATATCTCTAGCAGACTCAATTTGTTGAGGACATGTATATCCAGATTCAGATAAAGGATTAATCAAAAGGAGAAAAATAATAGAATCTACCGTGTTGCTCTCCTCCAACTATCTTCTTTTTCCCGGTAAAAATCTTTTATCAATCTTTACTTCTCAATTTCTTTGTATCTCATTTGGATGCTTAATTCTGTGTTTTTACTTTTGGTTTTGCCCATATATGTTATCACTATGTTAATTTGAAATATCAAGAATGTTATATTTCTTCATTATTGATGTTGTTTTTTTGGTCCCCTTGTGGGATAAAGATTGTAGATTTAGAATAAATAAGTCGTATTAGCTTTAAATAAAGGCTAAACATTTACTTTTTCGACCCAGCCACATGGGGGCTGAAATCAGCATATAATTAGCTGGCATGCATATGATTTTATCTGTTTAGAAAATTAATGGAAATAAAGTATAGAGTTAAAAAGTTGAGCTTAGGGATGTAAGCAGTTACGGATTCTTTTCATGTGCTTTGTTGAATGTTATCTGAATTTTAAAATTTTGGAGTTTATTTGTGTGGAGATTTCCCTAATATAACTATTTTGCATTTGGTAAAAAGGAAAATTAGATTTAAATCAGTTTTCTAAGTTTCACTCCAAGAAATATGATCTACGATAAATATCGTATTAAGGTACATGATTGTTACAAAATTGCTTCCCGACATTTAGTTGATACTTAGTTTAAATGTCGTAAATTTTAATGTCGGTAAATTACCGATATTTATTTTAATGTTGGTAAAAGATTTACGACATTTATTTACTGACCTTTATGAAAATATCGCGTTAAAAATTGTGACATGTCACATAATGTCGGCAAGTTAATACTGGTTTCTAACTTATTTTGTTTACGACATTTAGAAGTGTCAAGAAAATAGTTTATTAGCAATACTTGTAGAATACATGTTGCTAAACAAAATTACTCATTGACATTTGCACATACTTTAAGAGGACAATTACTACAAATATAAAACTAAAATTATTTGTTGTTATACATGAAAGTATAAACATCAAGTCATTCAACATAGACAATTTGAACTGTAACAAAATGAGTAGACAGAAGATCTTTGTAACTAATTACAACAGTGTATTTGTGAATATCTGCACGTCCTTACAACTAAACAAAGCTAGAATGCAACTATTAGGCTGGATTCAAGCAAACTGTAACAAATTCTGCAACAACAAATTTCTTCACTTCCTCAACTCTTTCTTCCACTTTTTCTGCTACATCCATTTAGCTCTAGTTTTGTCGTGCTTCCACCCATTTGATACTCTATTGAATCGAGACAACAAGATTGTCTGAGGTAATCAACTGTCAACCTATGTTTTCATAAACTGGGAAATAAATTAGCAGGTCATTGAAAGTCAAAAGAGGATTGCATAATCTACATGCAAGAATGATTTAACAAAATGAATAAATATAGTGCAACTATTTTGATGAATATCCTTATCATTAAAGGACTTCCAATTGAAGAATTTCACGAGTTATATGCCATCAATAAATAAAACCCCTTAGTAAAAACACATAATTTTAATAAAGAAAGATGTTATTTCTCCATCAAATCTACAAGGACCTTAGAGTAAGTTGCCATGCTCGGACTTTCTCACTGCAATTCCATATCATACACACAAAGGCTAATACATGTGTGCAACCTTATTCTTCACCTAATCAACCAGCATAGCCATTTGTAAATTCTAAATATGTTCAACTAATTGCATAATCTTCGTAGGGGCAGAAAAAATTAGCAAAGTAAATCGCACCCTATATTTAGATATAGCGGACTTATCATTATAGCATTTCTTCTTCGAAAGCCAAGAGTTAATTATCACACTATACTAACTCAACAGACCCTTAGTATCTAAAGCTAATGATACAAATGGATATAAAGTCTACTTACGAGCATTCTCCTTCCGCATGTACAAGATAATATTTTCATGCATATCTGATGACGGCTTAATTAGATCTTGCAACTAACTATTTTTTGAATTGTACAATTACAAATGCTTGGTAACATACAGGCCCAAAGCCAGCACATCTCTAAGTTGAGCTTTTTGTACTGCAACAGAAACTATGAGAGAAACATAAGACATTTAAGGGAAGAACTAGAAGTGATATCTTGATAATCAACTTGAGGTAGCCTTGAGTATTTGAAAAATCCTTTGTTGCTGATCTGTCGCTCATGAAATCAGACAAGAATTGAAAAAACCACATCAATTTAGTTCATATTTGGAAATGAATAAACAATAGGTAAGGCCATTGTGTTTAAGATGCTCTATTATGTATTTTGTCAAACAGTCAGAGGGCATAATCTGTGAATGTAATATTACCATTAGTGTATTGTGTAATAACATTCCCACACAACTTCCATTCACACAAATCTATCTCCAAATCACCACATGATTACAACCAGAAAATAAAATCACAATGTAGATTAAGTTTCAAAATTCTAAACTCCCAATTACTCTGTTACGAATATATAGGACACAAGTAATGCAATAAATAAATATGATTGAATTTCTCTTAGAAATCAAAACACTCGGCAAAAAGAAGAAAGAATTCAAATCCAATCAAGAGAGAAAAAAATTCTAACCTGGAATTATTTCAATGTGCAGTAGAGGAAGAGAAGGATTAAGGGAGAAGAGAGAACACTACTATTCCTGAAAGTTCTTGAGATTCATAGTTGGGACAGAGGGATTCAGATGAAATATCAAAATTGGGGAGGGGAAAAATGAACTTGAATTGTTCTAAGAGAAGCTGCGAATATAACTTTTCTTTTTAGGGACTTGAGAGGGAGATTTGAGAGAGAGATTTGGGTGGAATGTTTTTGAAAATTTATCTTTCTTTTGAAATTAGTATTTTCTTTGACATTTGCTATACATATTACTAATTAAATGTCAGTTTATTCTCAATTATGTGATATTTAAATCAAACATCACAATTATTCCTGTCATTTTTCATCAAATGTTAGTATTTTTGCACATTTTTCTAACAAATGTCACTAAATGAACCTTTTTTGACATTTATTATAAATGCCATTAATTAAATGTGTCATAGGTCATATTTCCCGTAGTATTTATAGTATGCCCCATTCTTCTCTCCGTACATACACATTCATTTACAAGAATTTAGCATATCAGTCTGAAAATATACTATATATTTTTACACATTTGAATATTTTAAAAAAAATGTATATGTTATCCCGCATATATGTCTAGACTTAAACTGAATATACGTATACAGAAAATTGTAAGAAATTCTTAGCAGAGGCTAATTTAACATATAATCATCAGAATCAGACTATAGACGTGCGTGCGCACACATATCTATATGTATGTATGTATGAATCATGTATGTTTATGTATATTCTAAATTTAAGAAATTGTACAATCCAGCATATAGTCTAGGACTCAGATCAAATATATGTATATTGAAAATTTTAAGAAATTTCATAAGAGACTAATTCAACACACACATATGTACATATTACACATATGATATGTGTGTGTCTAATATGTGTATGTGTACATTGAAAATTTAAAGAATTTTTTGGGGAAAATGTGTGTATGATCCAACATATAAGTCTTGGACATTGGACTATATATTTGTATATGAAAAACTCAAAATTAAATATATCTATACTGTATTAATTGGTGAGTGGTGAGGAGGTGTGAGAGATTTATATTGGAGGGATTGTGGAGTGTTAGAGGTAGGCTAAAGAAGAGGCGAGAGGTGATTAGGCAAGATATGGTGCAGCTTCAGCTGACCAAGGACATGACCTTTTATAGGAAGGTATGGAGGTTGAGGATTAGGGTAGTAGAGTAGGTAGTCTAGAGTGTTCATAACAGTAATATTGGCACGCATTCTCGCTTTCTTTCTGTTGGTTGTAGGTTCTTATGACTAACCGTTGTTTTCTTTCATTGGTCATCACCTTAATATCTTGTTGTTTTTATTCTGCTTTTATATGACTATTTGGTATTATTCCTCTTTGTCTATATTTTTATCAATGTGGTGCTTATGCTTTACTGAGATGAGAGTCTATTAGAAATATCCTCTTTATTTTCACAAGGTAGGGATAAGATTTGCGTACATACTACTCTCCCCAGACCCCATATTATGAGATAATACTCGGTATGTTATTATTATCGTCGTCGTTTCTAAATTTCTATTTTAAGTGAACTGGGATAAAAGTCTAAAATTATGCTATTTGATAAACTTTTATGTAAAATATGTATGTTTTGGATTTGCTATTGATTGAACTTAAGGTGTTCGGCAACTTCCAAATGCCTTCCAAAGTTGAACCGTCATAACATTGTCTTATACACCCCTCCCCCCTCCCAAAAAACTCCTACCTTACCCTTTCCAACCACCCTTTCCACAAATAGAAAGCATCATAAGATATAAGTAATGCTCTTAGCAAAAGAATCTAATAAAGACTTAATAAAATACTTAGAGGTGAGGAAAAACTTAACTTTGCATTGCACTTGGAACAACAATACAAGCCTTTAAATAATACTAGTGTTTATCCTTAAAATCGGATAACAATTAAATTTATAAGTGGTTTTAAGAACATGTGATTTCACCTAATACCAATTGATAAATATGATGATTAATAATAGAAATTAACAATAAAGTAAAGCAAATAATTCAGCCCTTGAGCTAGGGAGCCCTCGAACTGACTACAACAATAACAATCTAGTAAAATTCCACCAGTGGGGTCTGGCGAGCGTAGAGTGCACGCAGACCTTACCCCCCTTAGAAAGGGTAGAGTGGTTGTTTTCGGGAGACTCTCGGCTCAGAGACAATAGCTCTGTGACAACAAAACCCGAAAAATAATATCAGCAACGTGAGAGACAGCAAATAAATGGGAACGCAGTAACACAAATATAATGCAAAAGTGTGAAACAAAACATAATTAGCAGCGCTAGACAAAATACTATCATACTCGTCGGTACAAAGAGGGAAACCAGGACAAAGAGAAAAACCACTCGACTACCCTTTAACCTACAACCCTAATGCTCGACCTCCACACCTTCCTATCAAGAGCCATGTCCTCGGAAATCTGAAGTCGCGCCATGTCCTGTCTGATCACCTCGACCCAATACTTCTTAGGCCTCCCTCTACCTCTTCTCTTACCTGCCAAAGCCAATCGCTCACACTTCCTAACCAGGGCATCTAGGCTTCTCCTCTGCACGTGTCCGAACCATCTAAGTCGTGCTTCCCGCATCTTGTCGTCCACGGGAGCCACGCCAACCCTCTCTCAAATATCTTCATTCCTAATCTTATCCAGCCTAGTGTGCCCACACATCCATATCAACATCCTCATTTCTGCTACTTTCATCTTCTGGATATGTGAATTCTTGACTGGCCAACACTCAGCCCCATACAACATGGCCGATCTAACCACCGCTTTATAGAACTAACCTTTGAGTTTCGATGACACATTCTTGTCACACAGGATTCCAGACGCTAACCTCCATTTCATCCACCCCACCCCAATACGGTGCGTAACATCCCCGTCGATCTCCCCATCTCCCTGGATAATTGACCCTAAGTACTTAAAACTCTCTCTTGAGGATGACCTGTGAGTCAAGCTTGAAGTCCACATCTGCTTCCCCCGTCACGTCGTTGAACTTGCATTCCATATATTCCGTCTTAGTCCTACTCAACTTGAAACCTTTAGACTCCAGAGCCTGCCTCCATACCTCCAATATCCCATTAACGCCACCTCGCGTCTCATCAATCATAACTATATCATCAGCGAACAACATACACCATGACACCTCTCCTTGAATATGGTATGTCAGTGTGTCCATCGCCAGGGAAAATAAGAACGGGTTGAGCGCAGATCCTTGGTGTAACCCCATAACCACCGGAAAAAGCTCTGAGTCACCTCCCACGGTCCTAAACTGAGTCATAGCTCCCTCATACATATCCTTTATCACCCTAATGTAAGCCACCGGCACACCGTTCACCTCCAGACATCTCTAAAGAACGTCCCTTGGACCTTGTCATATGCCTTTTCTAGGTCAATAAACACCATATGCAAATGCCTCTTCTTATCCCTGTATTATTCCATCAACCTCCTGATAAGGTGGATAGCTTCCATAGTAGAACGACCCGGCATGAACCCAAACTGGTTTTCCGATATAAACACCGCCCTCCTTATCCTGCCTTCCACCACCTTCTCCCAAACTTTCATGGTATGACTTAGTAACTTGATACCCCTATAGTTGTTAAAATTCTGGATATCGCCTTTGTTCTTGTACACTGGAACCATTGTACTCCACCGCCACTCATCAGACATCCTCTTCGTCCTGAAGATAACATTAAACAGCCCAGTCAGCCACTCCAAGCCTGCTCTACCCGCATATCTCCAAAACTCTACTGGAATCTCATCTGGTCCGGTCGCTTTTCCCCGACTCATCTTACCCATCGCACCCACGACCTCCTCAACCTTAATGCACCTACAATACCTAAAGTCGCGTGGCTCTTGAAGTTCCCCAATTTCCCTAACACGATGTTTCCATCCCCCTCTTCATTCAGAAGTCCATGAAAGTACGACTCCCATATTTGCCTAATCTGGGGCCTCTTCCATCAATATTCGACTGTCCTCGTATTTGATGCAGCTCACTTGATCCAGGTCGCAAGCCTTCTTCTCTTTCACTTTGGCTAACGAAATAACTTCTTGTCCCCACTTTTGCCCCCAAGTTCCTCATACAGCCGACCAAATACAGCAGTCTTAGCCTTTGTGACCGCTAATTACGCCTCATTCCTAGTCTCCTTATATCTTTCTATGTTCGCTCTCCTCTGATCCTCGTCAGTGCTCTCTACTAACTTAATGTAAGCTGCTTTCTTGGCCTTCACTTTACCTTGCACCACGTCATTCTACCACCAGTCGCCTCGGTGCCCGCCAGAATAACCTTTCGAAACTCCCAACACCTCTCTTGTTGTCTCCATTATACAGTCCGTCGTCGCCGTCCACATAGCGCTAGCGTCCCCACCACTCTTCCAGACACCCATAGTCGCCATCCGCCCCTCCAACTCCCGCGCATTATCCCTAGCCAAAGCTCCCCAACTGATCATGGATTGACCTTGTACAAACCTCTTCTTCCCCTCCATCAAGATACCGACGTCCATCACCAGGAGCTTATGTTGAGTTGCGAGGTTCTCACTCGGGATCACCTTGCAATCCTCGCACAACCCCCTATCACACCTCCTGAGGATGATATAGTCAATCTGAGTCTTAGAAACCATACTTCGGAAAGTAACCAAATGTTCCTCCCTCTTCGAAAACATAGAGTTCGCGATCACCAACTCAAAAGCTCTAGCGAAATCCAACAGTGTGGTACCACCCCCGTTCCTATCACCAAAGTCGAAGCCACCGTGCACCTCACCATAGCCAACAGCATACAACTCAATATGACCATTGAAATCCCCTCCTATGAATAACTTCACCGTAGGCGGAATACCCCGCACCACCTCATCCAGCGCCTCCCAGAAGCGCCTTTTAACCTTCTCGTCCAAGCCTGTTTGCGGCGCATAAGCGCTAATGACATGCAGAGTGCTCCCTCCAACTACTAGCGTAATCGCCATCAATTTTTCATTCACCCGCCTAACCTCTACCACCGACTCTCTAAGCTCCCTATCCACCAAAATTCCCACTTCGTTCTTGCCCTTCACGACTCCGGAGAACTACAATTTATACTCGTCTACATTTCTAGCCTTCGATCCTACCCACATAGTCTCCTGCACACATGCTATATTGACCCTCATCTTATGGAGGATCTTCGCCAGCTCTATAGACTTACCCGTCAACGTCCCTATATTCCACGATCCAATTCTCAACCTACAGGTGACCTTGTTCTCTTTACCACCTTTGAGCCCCGTCCCACCCCCTGGCCCTTGCCCAACCTCCCTCCCCACCACCTGACCTCCCCGAGGACATGACCCTACTCTGTCTTATAAATCACAATCTCTATACCTACGAAGGTCTAAAATGAAAAAGAAAAAAAAACACCACACAGAACAACAAAGGGAGCAAATAGTAACTACAAGCCTACTACTAGACTCACTATACTAATATTAAATACTACGGCAACATATTAATTAACACATAAGACAGATAAACAGGAGGCAGGAGCTACCAATTCTCGCAAATAGAACCTAGAACTTTCGACTTGGCATACTCCTGATGCCGCGGAACCCGGCGCATAGTTGCTGCTCTACTACTTGTGCGAGTGCACATCTCTACCTCCGCCAAATAGCCACAAAAGTGATACCTCCAAAACACACAAACACCCATGGAACCAACAGAATAGGGGGATATTATGAACAGTTCAAAGAGGGATGTACGGTACACAGCTTCCCCAAACGTGATTGTGTGATGCCAGAATAGTAAAGTATAAGACATGTTGATGAACAAGAGAATTTTCGAGAGAAAGAGTGTTGTATTGCTTTGATATGCGAGAATAATTTGTGTTACAAATTATTAGAACCCCTCTTTCTATAGTAGAGGAATTATAAGTATGGTACAACTCTAATTACAAAAGGAAATCACATGATTAGCTAATTAACCGTTCTTGATTTGATCCGATCCGAGATTCCCCCCCATGATCTTCGACCAGTCACGGATATCTCGGCTTTCTGTTATTATGATATCTTCATTCTTGCTCGATGTCTATCTCATTTGGTCTCGATCTCGACAGGTACCTCGAATCCCAAACTTGGTATCTTACCCTCATACCTCGGTCTGATCTATTACGGGAGCGATCTTGGATCCATCACCCCAGTCTCGAATAATCAGCAAAATTGGATGGACCCGATTTCAACCGTATACAAATAGTCCCCTCATTTTTTGGAGTGTAATGACAAGAAACGAATTGAATCTTCGAATTTTTACCCCGATTTTGTCATGACGCCACATGACATCATCACCGTGACATAAGCGACAGAAGTGATCGAAACGTCCCGCCGGTACAGTTCCCCAGGTATTTAATGCGTGTCAGTTGGTAGTCAGCCACTAGTGGTTTCGAATCGTCGCCGTGAAACCCATAAATAGGCTTTTTCCAATTGATTCAAACCTTAATTTCAATCTCTTCTAACCTCCAAAGCTTTCTGCATCTTTCAATTCCTTCCATCTGCAAATCTTCAAGTTTCATTGTTAACCCTTTCTCAAAACACCAAATCTCATTATCTTCCTCTTTCTTAAACTCAAATCAGATGGCGAAGACGTCAAAACTGTGCCTCAAAAAGAAAACCCTTCATCCTCTCAATCGGTCGGCGGGGAAACACCGGTGGAACCACACCTTGAGGAATGTATTCCAGGAGGGTGTGTTATTAGCTTTGATTTCAAGATCGAGAAAACCTCTTCGGTCCCCAGTCGTTGCAAACCGTTATCGAGATACATATGCTCGATACCCAAGAATCTTCTCAAAAAAGTGAAGGAGTGCAACTGGCTGAACAAAGAGGTCATGATACCGGTCCCAGAGAAAGATATTACCACCTACGTGGAAGGGTTCTTGAGTGTTTACACTTACTATTTCACGTTGGGTCCCCTCGACCCAATCATCATGGACTTCGGCAAAAAGTACCAGGTGACCCTCCGTCAGATTCATCCCTCCTTCTGAAGGATCGTCATATTGCTCCAATTTTTCTCGAGCAAGGTCGACAGGCTCCCCTTCACCCTCGACCACCTCATCAGGTTATACAGCCCCCAGCTTTACCGAGGTGGGTTAATAAATCTCTAGCGTCGAGCCACCAAAGTTTTTATCTCCAGCATAGATGAGGACAAGGATCGAGGCTGGATGGGTCGATTCGTCAGGGTGAAGACCTCGGACCGATTCCAGCCGAGAAGATGCCATTCCCCGAGAGGTGGAATATGAAACGTAAGTACGATCCCATTATTAGTTTCTATTTGTTACTTTGCTTCTCCGCTTTCTCTTATCGATGTTCTTTTTCGAAGTAGCCGCTGCATGGATGCTCAGTTCCATCCCTAACCTTGAGAGATGGGTCAAGGATCTAGTCTCAACCTCAACGTATGTTGAACGCGCATGGCGCGACTTATCGAAAGGTCGATAAGAAGCCAAAAATCATGGTAAGCCACTTTCATGTATTTGATGATTTTGTTAAAACATTCTTCCCATACTTACTCAATTTCTTTTCCTGCAGGTCTCAACAAAGATGCAGTCATGAGGCCTCTATCTGGTGAGGAAGAGACTTTAATTCTGGTCCCGAAGCCGGTGAAGGAGACAAAGAGAAAAAGGAGCTCAACCTCCGAGGATCCAGAGCCCAAGAAAAGAGTGGCTCGTAAGCCGAAAAAGGATACCGTCCCCGTGTCTGCGGAGACACTTCGACTCCTAAGAAATGAAGAAGAAGAAGAAGAAGAAGACGTCGGCTCCGGGCTGGTGGCCCGAGTAAAGATAAGCAGTGAGGCTCAAAAAACCGTCAAGCCGATAGGAGCCAAACCCATTATGCCCCAAGCTGACGGGGCTTCGGGAGGAGACTCAGGTGGAGTCCCCGAGTTGGAAAAGGCTGAAGATGCCTCATCTCGAGGCAAAAAAGTATCGGAATCGACTGTCGTGGTCAGTCTCGAGGCTCCCCGAGATGGAAAGAATGCCCCAAGAGACCCACTTGGGATAATAGAAATTGGAGACTCGTTGTCCCTCCCTTCATTTTTCGAGGAGATAATCTGGGAGGCCCAAGCCATGAAGACTCCCGATGTAGAAGGAGCCCATAGAGGGGAGGATCGCTTCCGTGGTTATTTTACCAGAATCGAGAATGCCGCCAGCCTGAGTGATTTATAAATACTGAGGAAGGATCGAGTTGGGACCTCCTCGAGCTTCAAATTGACCAATCAGTTCCCGGCCCATAGCGTCTGTCCTGGGACAAAATGGACAATCATCATCTCCATCCCGGGGATGCACGGATTTTTTCCGACCCCGTAGGGTGGCCAGTTATCTTCGGGTATGGTCACGGAGGAAGACCAGGCCCTAATGGACGAAGTGGAGGCTCTGTGTCTTTTCAATGAGGCACAACAAGCCTTGAATCAGGTAAGCCTTAACTTCCCTTATTGATATCATACTTGTAATTTTCTTCTTTGTCTAATTTCTTTTTTTATTCTGTGTACGCCTCGGTGCTTCATCATGAAGCATTTTCTAGGTCTCGAGCTGAGTCGGTATGAGGCCGACATTCAAAGGCTTACCGAGGAGAGGAATGCCCTTAAACTTCTCAGTGGGCAGAAACAAGAAGAGATCAAGGACCTCCGAGTTGAGTTATCCACGGCTCATGAAGAACAAACCGACCTGATTGAGCAGGTAATAAAATTCTTAGAAGCTCATGGCATTGGTTCGGGAACGATGGCTACCAAATCAATCTCACACAGCAGAAGCTCGAGATAATTGAGTAGTTTCGTGAAGAGGTCGATACGGTGAAGGTGAAGGTGGAGACTTTGGGATGGAAGCAAAATATGGACCCTTTGCCTCAGGAAGGAGGCTGCTCGAGCCCAGCTGTCATCGGCTATAAGTCAGCTTCAGGGCATGAAGAAGAAGAGATTGGCAAAGGCCAAGAAAATTTAGGAGCTCGAAGTTCGGTTGGCCACCCAACTCGCAAAGGCTAAATCTGAGGCTGAAAAGGCCAAGGCTGATGCAAAGGCGATCGTGACCGTCTACCGGTCTGATGCTGAAGCTGCTCAAGACCAAGCAACAAAAACTGCCGAGGCTGCCCAAAATCGAGCATATTGGGTTGTCGAGCTCGCCAAGTGCCAATATTGGAGGGAAACCCTCGAGGAGATTCATGCTCGAGGCTTCGATCTTACTGATGAGATAAAAAATACCAAAGAGCTCAAAGTTAATGCTAAGACACTGGCCTCCTCCGATGATGATGATGAGAGCGGGTCCGAGAGTGAGAGAAGCTACCCCCGAAGATAGTTAGGAACTTTCGGATTTTTTCATTTTGAATTTTGTATAGAACCTCGATCGGGCCATGTCACCCTTGTAAACGATTTTGATATATATAGATAAGAAATTGTCCTTTCTTTCTATCTTGTCTCGTGAGACTTTTCCTTGTTTCTGCCTTACAGAATTTCACTTTATTCATGCCTTATGAAATATTATTCGTTCGTTCGAAGTTTTAGGTATTTTGACTGAAACTGAACTGGTGTCGAGTGAGTACTTTCTCGAACTCGAAGTAGGATAACCCTTAGGTTTTAGTTGAGTGAGGATGATTTTTCGAACTTAAAAATAAAAATGACCCTTAGGTTTTTGTATTAGGCCGATGCGGCCTTTTATAAAAAGAATGGCTTTTTTCCCCTTTCGGCTTAAAAAAGTTAATCATATAAAAATTTGCTATGCCTTAGCATGAGATAAGGAATTTTTTCGAGAGTTCGAACAAATTTGTACCCATTAGGGTTTTCGAGGGTCAATATTATCGAAACCCTTTGTTTCGTAATGCCTTAGCATGAAATAAAGAATTTGTTCGAGAGTTCGAACAATTAGGTACCCCTTAGGTTTTTCGAGGGTCGATGTTATCGAAACCCTTTGTAATTTTTCCGAGGGTAGCCTTTTTAACCAATTTGTGAAGATATTCGAAGGCCTATTTTATTATGGAATTCGGACGTCTCTGAACCTTCTTAATTCGGCCGTGGCCTTTTATTTGGGATTTGCCTCTTAGGCTTATTTTCCCGTTTCACTTCGAGCTTGCTCGAAGTATGTTAGTCCCCGAGTAGGGCAGTACCCGAATGAGGTGGCCATGGCCTATAAAATTCGAGGGTTTCCCTTTTAAGGTCTTATGATATAATTCGATCTCGTCTGTTTTTTGGACGGAAGTCCCCGAGTGTTGGGTTAATTGTTTCGAACTTCAGTTGAGATCGGCCCTTAAGCCTGTTTACACAATAGATCAAGAGTATGAAATTGTAAAGTAAAATTTTTCTAAGGCATGAAATATTTGGCAAGGAAAAATACTTCTCTTAATAGATGATTATACATACGTAAATGTTTGATTCTAGGGCTCGAGTAACTTACATAGGCACGGCTCATTCGACCGTTTGGTCCTTACAAAATTTACCTATCAAGACCCTGTTGATACGAAGTACTTTCCTTGCAACAAAGTTGACATTAAAGGGTGATGCCCCCAGCATTCGAGGCTGATCGTAAAGAAGCCTCGGATACTGTTGAATTTCTCTAAGTTAGAACAAACAATGGTTGTCTCGTTAAAAACCTCGCCGGAAAAAATCATTTGGGACAAAAACCGGTCTAAGGGAAAAAGAGTGCAACGCGTGCTTTCAGACCTACGTACTTCGTGTTGAAGGATCCATCGACGTCCTCGATCGAACACCTGCAATTGGTTAATTTAAAACATAAATGAAAATGGAGAAGGTCGTAGCTTAGCAGTAATATCATTTGAGATTTGATATGTTCCAATTGTTTGGTAGTTGCTCGCCGTTCATCATTCCAAGCTTGTAGGTTCCTTTTCCAGTGATGTCGAGGACCTAATATGGTCCCTCACAGTTTAGGCCAAGTTTTCCTTCATTCGGGTTTCGAGTGTTGAGGGTGACTTTCCTCAGAAATAAGTCCCCGATTTTAAAGTGTCAAAGATTGTCTCTTCGATTGTAATACCTTTCGATCCGCTTTTTCTGTACGGCCATTCAAACGAGGGCGGATTCTCGTCTTTCATCCAACAATTCGAGGCTTGTACTCATAGCTTCGTGATTTGATTCTTTCGTTGCATATCGAAACCTGATGTTAGGTTCCCTGACTTCGACCGGGATAAGAGCTTCAGCACCATATACTAAAGAGAACGGTATTGCCCTGTACTGGATTTTGATGTCGCGTGGTCCGTCCAAAGGACCTCGGGTATGATTTCTTTCCATTTCCCCTTAGCATCGGTCAATCTTTTCTTCAGATTTTGAATGATTGTCTTGTTTGTTGATTTGGATTTTCCATTCCTACTGGGATGATGTGGTGTTGATAGAAGTGATCCTCGAGAAATTTTGTCACTTTGCTGCTCGATGAGCTTCTTTCCATTATTGCACACAATCTCGGAAGGCATCCCAAATCGGCATATAATGTGGTCCTAAATGAAGTCTATGATTTCTTTTTCTTTGACTTTCTCGAAAGGTTGTGCTTCAACCCAATTAGAAAAATACTCAGTCATAAACAAGATAAATTGAACTTTACCTGGGGCTGATGGGAGAGGGCCGACGATGTCCATACCCATTTCATGAATGACCATGGGATAACACCGAGTGAAGTTGCTCCCGGGCTAATGAATCATTGGCGCATACCTTTGACATTTGTCGCACTTTCGAACGAACTCATTTGTATCCTTTTCCATATCGGCCCAATAGTATCCTGCTCTGATAACCTTGTGAACAATGACTCGGCACCGGAGTGGTTTCCACAAGTGCCTTCGTGAATCTCCCGTAGGACGTAGTCGGTGTCTCCTGGTCCCAAACATATCGCCAATGGTCCATCGAACATTCTCCTATACAATGTTCCATCCTCGGCCAATAAGGATCGTGTTGCCTTTGTGCGTAGAGTCCTCGATTCCTTAGGATCAGATGGAAGCTTTCCGTTCTTTAGGTACTCGATATATTTATTGCTCCAATCCCAGGTCAAACTTGTAGAGTTTATTTTGGCGTGGACTTCTTCGATCACTAATCTCGAAAGTTGTATGACAGTCCCCGAGCTAAGTTCGTGTCCTCGACCGATGATCCCAAGTTTGCAAGGGCATCGGCCTCACTGTTTTGTTCCCAAGGTACGTGTTGTAGGGTCCATTCTTTAAATGTATGTAGAGCCACTTGTAGTTTGTCCAAGTACCTCTGCATTCGGTCTTCCCGAACCTCGAAAGTTATGTTGACTTGGTTTACCACAAGTAAGGAGTCACATTTGGCCTCGATGACCCCTGCTCCCGAACTCTTAGCTAGCTCGAGACCTGCAACCATGGCCTCATATTCGGCTTCATTGTTAATTAATTTTGAAGTTTTGATAGATTGTCTAATTGTATTACCTGTGGGCGGCTTCAAAACGATGCCCATCCTGGACCCCTTCAAGTTCGAAGCGCCATCAGTGAAAAGGGTCCATACCCCCGAAGATGTACCCGACTTTAGTAATAATTCCTTTTCGACCTCGGGTACGAGGGCTGGCGTGAAGTCTGGCCACAAAGCCTGCTAATATTTGAGACTTAGGCCATTCGGGGTTGATACTCGACATCATACCTACTGACCTTGACGATCCATTTGGCCAATCGACCTGAGAGTTCGGGCTTATGCAAAACATTACGAAGGGGATAGGTAGTCATTACAGAAATTGGGTGACATTGAAAATATGGTTTTAATTTCCTAGAGGCGCTTAAGCAAGCGTTAATTTTTCTAAGTATGGGTATCGGGTCTCGGCCTCACTTAAGGTCCGACTAACATAGTAGACAGAAAATTGTGTACCTTGATCCTCTTGAACTAGGACCCCACTTACCACGATTTCCGAGACTGCTAAGTATAAGTAGAGTTGCTCGTCTGCTTTTGGAGTGTGAAGAAGTGGTGGGATCGATAGGTACCATTTTAGTTCTTCCAAGGCTTGTTGGCATTCCGGGGTCTATGAAAAATTGCTCTTCTTCTTAAGCAGTGAGAAGAATCGGTGACTTCTATCTAAGGACCTCGAAATGAATCGGTCTAGGGCGGTTATGCGCCCTGCTAACCTTTGTACGACCTTACATTATCCATGACCGTGATATCTTAGATGGCCTTGATTTTATCGGGGTTGATCTCGATGCCCCGCTTTGATACCATGAAGCCGAAGAACTTCCCCGAGCCGACCCCGAATGCGCACTTCTCCGGGTTGAGCTTCATGTTGTACTTTCTTAGTATGTCGAAGGTCTCCTGCAAATGTTTCAAATGGTCCTCTGCGCACAGGGAATTAACTAGCATGTCATCGATATAAACTTCCATCGATTTCCCTATTTTTTCTTCGAACATTCAATTTACTAGGTGTTAGTAAGTCGCACCAGCATTTTTTAGTTCGAACGACATTACGTTATAACAATATGTACCGTACTTAGTGATAAACAAAGTCTTTTCCTGACCCTCCAAGTTCATTTGTATTTGGTTATACCTGGATTAGGCATTGAGAAAACTGAGAATCTCATGGCCGGCCGTGGCATTGATCATACGATCAATATTTGGCAAAGGAAAAGAGTCCTTAGGGCATGCTTTGTTTAGGTCCTTATAGTTTACGCACATCCCAAGTTTATTGCCTTTTTAGGGACTACGACTACGTTTGCTAACCACTCAGGATATTTAACTTCCCGAATGGACCCTATTTTGAGAAGTTTGGTTACCTCGTCCTTGATGAATGCATGTTTAACCTCGGACTGGGGCCTTCTCTTTTGCTTTACTGGACGAAACTTCGGGTCCAAGCTCAATCAATGGGTAGTGATCTCCAGTGGGATCCCTGTCATATCAAGGTGGAACCAAGCAAAGCAATCCATATTATCTATAAGGAATTTAATGAGTTTTTTCTCGAGCTCGGGGGTTAATCCCGTGCCCAGGTATACCTTTCACTCGGGAAGATACTCGATCAGTATGACTTGCTCCAGCTCTTTGACCGTTGATTTTGTGGCTCAGAGTCATCGAGAATTATGAAGGATCGGGGGGTCCAATGTTCGCCATCCTCGTTCTCCCCCTGCTCCTCCTGTAGGGTCGAGGCGGGTACCTGTGATTGCTATTTGGCCTCATGCTTTCCTTTTGACTCTGATCCCTTTGTTGATGAAGGTGTCAATACCGGTATTACTTCATCGACCGTGAACATCTCTTTGCAGCATGTTGTTCCCCATACACCATTTTTACTCCATCCGGTGTTGGGAATTTCAGGACTTGGTAAAGGGTTGAGGAGACCGCCCTCATGTTATGAATCTCGGGTCTCCCGAGCAGTGCGTTGTATCTCATAACGCCCTCGTTCACATGGAATTTTGTTTCTTGAATGGTACCGGCTACATTTTACTGACAAGATGATTTCACTTTTAGTAGTTTCACTTGCCATGTTGAAACCATTAAGGACTCGAGCTGCGGGCACAATCTAATCCTGCAAGCCGAGTTGCTCCACGACCCTCGACCTGATAATGTTGGTCGAGCTTCCTGGATCAATTAAAACATGTTTAACCTGAATTTTATTCATAAGAATAAAACTTACCAATGCATCGTTGTGGGGTTGTGAAATCCCTTCTACTTCCTCATCATTTAAAGACAAGGTCCCTTCTGGAACATAGCCCCAAGTTTGCTTTTCCCTGGTAATCGACATCGTGGTGCACTTGAACACGGGTTCCTGTGGAATATCGCCCCCACCAACGATCATGTGAATCACGTGATGTGGTTCTTCCTGTTCGTTCTTCCTGTTTGCGTCCTATTCTCTAAAATGATTTTTAGCTCGGTCGCTCAAGAATTCTCGAAGGTGACCCTCGTTGAATAGACGAGCTACCTCCTCCCTTAGCTATCTGCAGTCTTCGATTCTATGACCATGAGTTCCATGGTATTTGCATATTTGATTAGATTTCCTTTGTGACGAATCGATCTGTAGGGGTCTAGGCCGGCTAGTATCCTTGATTCACTCAATGGCTGATACAATACCTGATGCGGCGATGTTGAAGATGTATTCTGATAGTCGTGGTGCTTCTGTGAGCTCGACATGTTTATCGAAGCCACTCTTACTCATGAGACCTCGGGAGCTCTGCCTCGATCATTCCTTTCATTTCGAACGAGGTTCCGCCCTGGTCCAATGTTTATACGATCTGTGTCATATGGTTGATACCGATCTCTGTTCGATCGGGGTTCTCTGTCGATATACCTTTGAACTCTGCCGGCGGGCATGTTTGGATAAACGGAATCGGAAGGGGTCCCCAACTGATCGTCCCCGACCCTGATCTTTGACTGGTACCGATTATGTACATCGGCCCAGGTCACCGCTGGATACTCAATTAAGTTCTGGTTTAGATGCCGTGATGCTACCGAACTTCGTTCATTCAAACCTTGAGTAAAGGCTTGGACAACCCGATCATTTGTGACCAGGGGTAGGTCCATGCGTTCTATCTGGAACCGAGATACGAATTCCCTTAATATTTCGTTGTCCTTTTGCTTCACTTTGAAGAGGTCCGACTTCCTAGTCGCGACCTTTATTGCTCCGGTGTGCGCCTTGACGAAGGAAACTGTAAGCATGGAGAATGAATCAATGGAGTTTGGTGGCAGGTTGTGGTACCATATCATCGCACCCTTCGATAAGGTTTCTCCAAACTTCTTCAGCAGAACGGACTCAATCTCGTCATCCTCCAAGTCATTTCCCTTTATCGCGTATGTATAAGAAGTGACATGCTCATTAGGGTCGGTGGTCCCATTATACTTGGGAATTTCTGGCAGCGGAATTTCTTCGGGATGGGCTTTGGAGCCGCACTTGGGGGGAAAGTCTTCTGCAAGAACTTCTTCGAATCCAAACCCTTCAGAGAATCGATGGTGCCCCCGGTATTTGGTCGACTTCGGAGTTGTATGTTTCTACCTTTTTGTCATTAGCCTCAATCCTCTTTTCTCCTAATTCGATTCGCTTTGTGAGCTCCTCGAGCATTTTCATGATGGAGGGGTCAGTCCCCGATTCATTGGCATTCGATCTCTCCGGTATTGGTTCGATTCTGTGAACAACTTCAAGTGAGAGCTCAGGTTCAGCTCTACTTGGAGCCCGGTTCTAGATTTGCAGTTGTGCTATGGAAGCCTGTTGAGCTTGCAGCAATTCAAATATCAATCGAAGGCTAACTCCGCTGTCTTCGCCGCCCTGTGCATCTTGACCGGTTGGTCGAGATTCTATGCGGACGCTGTTTCCGGGGTCGACGCCCAAATTAGCATTTAGGGCAATGTGGGAGCTGACGTCGACATGATCTGCAACTGGTACTCCCTCGACGCCAACCTGAGGTACTTTGATCCTTGGGGCGACTACATTGTCGTTTTCCCCATGGAAACTGAGGTCGTTATCGGCGTGTGTGGGTACTACTTGTGAGTTTGACATGTTGATCCTGAAATCAAAAATACTTACGAGAACAAGCGTAAAGCAGTGTGTGTTATCAGAATTAGTATTAAGCAATCACTATTATCCTTAGCACCACAGTGGGCGCCAAACTGTTTACCCTTAAAATCGGATAACAATTAAACTTATAAGTGAGTTTAAGGACACGTGATTTCACCTAATACCAATTGATAAATATGATGATTAATAATAGAAATTAACAATAAAGTAAAGCAAACCAATGTTGAAATGTAATTCAGCCCTCAAGCTTGGGAGCGCTCGAACTGGCTGATACCAAAATAGTAAAGTATAAGACAAGCTGATGAACAAGAGAATTTTAGAGAGAACGAGTGTTGTATTGCTTTGATATGCGAGAATAATGTGTGTTACAAATTATTAGAACCCCTCTTTATATAGTAGAGGAATTCTACTTATGGTACAACTCTAGTTACAAAAGGAAATCCCATGATTAGCTAATTAACCGTTCTTAATTTGATCAATTCGAGATTCTCGCCATGATCTTCGACCAGTCACGGATATCTCGCCTTTTTGTTATGATGCTATCTTCGGTCTTGCTCGATGTCTATTTCGTTTGGTCTCGATCACTACTGGTCTCGATCTTAACAGGTACCTCGAATCCCGAACTTGATATCTTACCCTCATACCTCGGTCTGATCTATAATGGGGTCGATCTTGGATCCATCACTCCGGTCTCAATTAATCAGCAAAATCGGATAGGCCCGATTCCAGCCGTATACAACTAGCAAAGCAACCCACTAAGCTAAGAAACGAAGCACTAACCTATCACAAATGCCTTCCAGATTTTAATCGTCATAGCATTGTATAATTTGAACTGTAATAACATTGTCTTATACACCCCTCCCCCCTCCCAAAAAACTCCTGCCCCACCCTTTCCACGATTAGAAACCATCACAAGATAGAGGTAATGCTCTTAGCAAAAGAGTCTGTGCCCTTGTAATCTGTATCTTTAAATAGCTCTCTTTTTTAACTCTACTCCTGTCAATCTTCCACGAGCGTCCCATGTTTGAATTTTGTTATATAGAAAAAGGGCAAGCTATGGATGATTTGTAAAAAAGAAATTAAGTTGAGTATATCTGAGATGAAATTTGGTATCAAAAAGATTTAGAGCCCGTTTGAATTAGCTGATTTGAAATAGCTTATAAGTATTAGGTGCTGAAAAACACTTTTTAGTGTTGAAACTGATTTTATAAATAAGCAGTTACATGTTTGGATACAAGTGCTGAAATTAATAATAAGTTGTTACAGTATTTAATAAAAAAGTGTTGATCAACTCTTTTTCTGTTAAAATGACTTTATAACTTTAGAACTATTTACACTTATAAGGACGTAATTTCTTCAAAAATTTTTATTCCAAATCGATCCAAATACAAAATATTCTATTTGATTTTATTTTAAATACAAGTGTGATTATGATAAATATAATTTATTTTATGATAAGCATATAATCATAAGTTGTAATAATTAATAAATTGATAAAAGTTTCTCACTAAAAAATAAACCTAAATAGGACAATATTTGAAGAGAAACAAATATTGATACACCAAAAATTGATATGTCCTCATTTATTACATAGAGTTGAAAGATTAATACACAATCACATAGATATAAATGAATAAAGAATTTGGTTATCTTACATAGCCAATGAGAATTGTAGACTTGAAGAGGCGGGGGAAGGGGAGCGGGTTAGGTCGAAATAGCACTTGAGGTAGTGAGTATCAATGTAAGAGTTTTATTCTAAAAAGGAATATTTTAAGGATAAAATAGTAAAAAAATTTGTCAAACTTAAGTGCTTATAAGCTAAAAATTTATAAGTTGGGGGTGATCAGCTTATGGCTTTTGGCTTATTTCTGACTTATAAGCACTTTTAACTTTACCAAACATGTAGATAAGCCGAAAAGTACTTATAAGCTAGTTTGACCAGCTTATAAGCTTAGCCAAACACACTCCGGGTAAATGTGAATCTAGCTTGTGTGAATGAAAAAAATAATTTGTCTGAAGTTCATTACTTAATTCTTCCACTCCATGTGCTCTTTCCTCAATTTTCAAGATGTGCGAGAGCATACAATCAAATGAATTGAAATATAAGAAAAATAAAATAAGGCACATGTAGAATCTATAGTTGTTTCGAACTGAATTTATGATTTTGTTTACCCATGCCAGAAACTTTGAGCTTTCATATATCAGCGACATGAATGTTATTTTGTGGATTGCGGGGGCGGGGCTCAGGTATTTGTTTGGATAGGAGTAAAAGTATTTGCGGGGCTGAGGTATTTGTTTAAATTCAAGGTAGAGTAAAAATAGCAATCCTAATTCTATGGTTTAGTGTGTGATTGTCAAGGATAGGAGATTGTGAATCAAGGGTTCCAACTGTAATGAATTGAGTTGAATTAGCTTCATTCACTGTTTTCATTTTCATTTAGCTTTTTCTTGTTAATGATTGCGTCTATTGTTAATTTGTTTCCTGTTTGACTTCATTCTTGAATTGAGATGGCAACTGTTTGACATTCTGTAGAACTGCAAATAGCAGTTTTTAAGTCAACTCATGAAGTTTCAATTAATACTCTTAAACTGCAAATTTCTCAATTACCAAATTATTAATTTGTAATTGTACATACGGCTCTAAGTTATTATATCTTTCTCCTTGCAGTAAGGAGTATTCTTCATGCAAGGAGTCGGGGCAAAGTAATCTTGTAAAAATTGCGGGGCACCCTATTTGGTCGCCCCCGTTTAATCTATACCTACTTTTTTTAAAACTTTTAACTTATACCTACTTTTTAAATAACTTCAGCTCCCCTTTCCCTCGCTGAGCTGCAGTTCACCAGTTAAGCTGAAGTTCGCCAGTTATAAAGACAAAACTTCAGCATACGGGGCTGAAGTTTCTCAGTTACAAAGACAAAACTTCAGCTCTAGAATTGAAGTTCCCAAGTTATAAAGACAACAACTTCAGCATACGGGGATGAAGTTCCCCAGTTACAAAGACAAAACTTCTAGAGCTGAAGTTACCCATTTACTAGAGCTGAAGTTCGCAAGCTACTTCAGGCCCGTCTACTAGAATGCTGAAGTTTTGCGTGATTGCCTTTGCTACTTCAGCCCCGCATGCTGAAGTTATGCGCAAAAGCGGGTACGGATGTAATTTTTTTTACAAAACGGGTATAAGTTAAAACGTGGCACAAAAAATGGATACGGATGCAAAAACCCCAGTAATCTTTCACTTCTTCCCTATAGAACAATATGTCCTATTGGGCCCGTGCTTCCACTACTAATTTATAATATTGGGCGTGCAAGCTCATTGTTGTTGGCTGTTGCATCATTATGCTTTATAGGAGAGTAGAAATGTTTGGCTCCTCTCATCAAAATATGTATAATAATCTTATCAATAGTAGCTATTTCAATCATATGAATTGAATTTTGAAAATATATTAACAGATTTGACATGAATCCTTCTCATTCTTTGTAAATAGTTATTAATATAACTATTCGATTATATTAGATCCATATTATCTTACTCTCTCAGTGAATATTTTGCTACTTGGGGAATCAAATAAGGTTTCTCTTAACCATGTTTCTCGCAAATAATATTTGAATATTTTGAATTGTTAAATTGACTTGTAGAACTTCTTGTAGTTTCTTAAATTTTATTTCAAAAAAGTTAAAGTTAAAGAATTTATGTCCAAATTTACATAAGAATTTAATTAATTTGACCCTCGTACTCCGAAAGGTTCAAACAAATTGAAATAGGAGTATATGATATAACCGAATAACCAAAAAATCAAACCGAAAAAAAAAACCGAATCAAACCAAATTTACTTTGGCTCGAATTGGATGATTTTTTTTTTAAATCAAAAACTGAAAACAGAAACAAAATAATGCAAAAGCAAACCAAGAAACGGTGTGCACCCAAACAAGTTGGGGTCAGAACATGAATTCTCACTAATCACATTAAATTTCATCTCATGCCATGAATCAACACTATGATGCAAATGCTTTATTTCTTTTTCCTGGGATACCCATAGTCCCAACATTGGAGCTATAGTTGGATTATGTTATTGAATAGAAAAATTGTTACAAAATGCATTTGAACGCATGAGACCATATCTTGCTGCAGGTAACATATAGTAATCCTAATAAAGAGACCATACACTAATTAAAAAAGGAAAGATGTATGCTCTCCCAACTCTAATGTAAGGAAGTGAAGCTATTGAAGAATAGATAATGTTGCATCTCAAATCCACTACTGAAGGAGAATCAAGAAAGATACCATGGATATAAACAATAAGAAAATTAACTTTTTTTACAAGTTTGTTGATATTGCAGCCATCTCTATCCAAATGACTTGTTCATTTCTACATCTCTCAATTCTATTCGATATTTTAACACGATTTCTGAGCTAAAAAGACTAAAAACCTGAAGTATAAATTAGCCTGACCAGTGAACATCACTTCAGATGAAAATGGCATTATACATTTTGCAGAACATTTTACCAACACGTACACACACATAGGAGTCCTTTCCTGGGCAAAGTTACAACAGATCTTCACCTATTATCTGCAAGACACTACAAGAAATCAAAACCAGGTGGCACTCGCCACATTGTTTCGAATAGTTTTAGCATAAACAGCGGTAACTCGGTAGAAGGCTTCAAAGATGAAGACCTAGGACCAAAGAAGGCTTAATGCGTAAATCATCTTTCACATTACATCTTTGTGCCTCTTTCTGTGTTTCCCAACTGTTTTTGGAGTTGAAGACAGAGTGCTGACACATCACAAAGCAGCTTCTGGTATTGGCATACAGGTAATGCCTCATGAGGTATTTGACTGGGGTGCACTAGTAAATTGTGGAGTTGCATACATAGCATCGATGCCTTTCCATCATTTTCACATGATTTAGCAATTAACTGAAGCAGTGTACAGCTTTGCTCCAGAGGAGCAGGTAACTGTGGTGGAACAGGGGGAACAAGGAAAGGATGTTGGAGTAGTTGAGGAATCCTCCATCTTTCATTTCGGTCCCATGCTAGACACTTCTTCATAAGATCAAGCAGCCAGGGGTTGGACAAAGGTTCATATGTGATTTCATGGTTTTGATCTGTTATAACTTTGAATTTCGCCCAGAAAGTTTTGTATTCTGCAAAGGGTGTTCTCCCATAAACCATTTGGTAAAGGATACATCCTAACGACCAGATATCTGAGGGCCGACCACACTTAATGGTATTGCCATTTGCATCCGTCTCATTACACATAAAGGCTTCAGGGGACATGTAGCTTAAAGTACCCACCTGTATAAGAATTAACATCCACTAAGAAAGCAAGGATGAAGTTGACATTGCTGATAACCATATTTTTATCTTCCTTTTGGAAGTACACTTATTTCTTTTAGCTGCCGGGGTGAGGCAATCAGATGCATTCCATGTAAATCATAAAGCAAAAGAGTGAAATACCTGCGAATCACGTTGGATGTTGGTTGTGTCACTCATTATAGCCTTCGCTATACCAAAATCAATCAGCTTTAGTGAGCCTCTGACAAGAAGGAAATTAGCTGGCTTTAGGTCCGAGTGGACTATCCGTTCCTCATGTATGGTGTTAACAGCAAGAAGTATTTGCTGCAAAGTATGTTCAGAACTTTTGAGTGGAATCCAAAAATATTAAACTTTTACCACCACAAAACCACATAATGTACTACATACAACAGTAGAAAATGAGAATAAGTATTGGTCTTACTTTGATTTATAAGCTTTTGTTGAGGGCAGAACTTTCGAAAACAAGGACAACAACAACAACAACAACAATAATAATAATAATAATAACAATGAATGAGCTAGGTATAGAGGTGGGTATTGAAAGATTTTCTTTCAGCACCAAAAAAAACCATAAACCAAAAAGGTTTGCAGATTGAGATAGAAAAAGCGATGATCTCAATTTTTTGAAAAGCAACTGACAAAAGTTCCATTGTTCTGTTGTTTATAGCATTTGCTTATGACATACAGGAACAGACTCCCAAATTGGACTGTTTTTGCCCTAGGTCTGTCTCTAGGTTTGTGAATTTAAGTTGAATATGGAAATGCATACACCGTAAAATTGATAGAACAGAGTAAATGGGGAAAGGATCAACTTTCCACCATTCATTTTGAAGGAGTGCTAAAGAACGTTGAGGTTCAAGAGCTCAAGACATAATACTGAGAATGGTCATCACAAGCACATTCCCAATACGACAACTTGGAACAGTATTTTATCTTCGCCAAAAGCCGAGAAAGGTATTTTGGATCCCGTCGGTTTTGACCTTCATGAATATATGCTAAAAACTCTATTAGCAAAGAACAGCGCGTAAAAGGTATTCGCAAATGAGTCGACTTACCCCTCTGAGATTGTTACATCTTTCTAATGAGGCCCTAGAATCTTGTGTCCTCCTAAAATGCACATTTATATCAATATGCAGGCATGAGATGTGAACGATGAAATGTTATAAATCTTTAAAAGCGTAAGATGAATTACAGATTGAGCAACTTGAATTGCACACCAACCGAACGAGAGCTGTAATCCTAATTGTTCCAGAATTAAATACTTAAACTGGAAGTACCATAATGATGTATATTGAAGTCAAACATAAATTAATACTGGCTTAACACATATCTTACCCCTCCATGGAAATTCCTTTTACACACCTTTTCTTTGCAAGCATCCGTTTACACCTTAATTTGTAAGATTCGTGTCAAATCCTCTGAACAGCCTACGAAAGTCCATGGAGGGGTAAAATATGGATTAATCCTCTACGAAAATCCGTTTAAAATCCTCTGAACACCACTCTCGAAAGTCCACAACACGCACCACTCACGGCTCAATATGTGTCATAAAGTAAAAGAAAAAGCATATTTAAAAAGCAAACTACCAATTGCTTGGCAAAAATTTCCCCTTTATTTCTCTTTTTCTTCATCCATTTCCAACCAACACAGGCAAGCTGATATTTTCCATTCCTAATTTTCAGTTTTCATTGTCCAACACCTTCAATCGCCCTTACCCAACTCCTAAAAAAGAAAAGAAAGAGGAGACAAACAAACTAAGAAAAGTGGAAAGGCTATTAATGCACATTGATTCACTGCTGGGTGGTTTTTCCTTCAGAATAGCCCACATTACCAAGTCAGTAGAGCTTTATTCCATATCCCCTGTCAATTTACTTCCATGCGTAGACCCAAAGGCCTGAACATTTTTCAAACACAGCAAAGCTGTATTGTCGACAAAACTCTGTTTCAAAGTCCAACGACGCAAAATTTCAGACTGAAAATCACTTCTCTTTACAGCTAATATGGATGGCGGAAAAAGTTCTCCTGCATCACCAGTTCATCTCTGAATCACAATGCTCAAATGAATTGCAGCTTCAAACACATGGCAAGAAATTAAAGAAAGACGACCAGGAAGAAGAAGAACATAGCACGTTCCAGGATAACAAATTTGCTTTTGACAAATTTCTGATGTGTTATTATAAAAGAGTTTATTTTATAGTGATGAAGAAAGTGAATATGATAACAAGATGATGCTTTCTCTTCAAGGAAACTTAAGTGAGATTATTAGGGTTTATTTAGTAGTGATGATGAAGCATCATCTTCCTTCCTTGCCACCCTTCTCTGGCTGGTATTTGCCCCTCTGTTTCGGTACTAGAATAATCATAAACAATGTTGGAAGAGACCCAAAATATCGATAGAGGGCATCTGGGGATTCAAAGAAAGAGAATTTCCTCGGAAATTTTTTATAAGTTTCTGGAAGGTAAAAATTTTCATCAAATAAACTCAGAAAACCATCGAATTCACAGGTAAAAAATGGGGAAGGAAAGGGAATTAAGGAAAAATGAATGTCTTAAACACGTGGCACTCAAATAAAGCCTCAGAGAGAAGGTTTCCGCTGTTATCTTGATTGATTTATTCTCCATGCCCATGCCATATGTGGTTTTAGGGGAGCAATAGTTCCACTTTTCACAAGTTGGGGTTGTGTATAAGGATGTCGCTAAGAAAAGATTTGTAAAAGAATTTTCGTACAAGTTTAGGGGGTAAAGTATGTACTAAAGGCATTAATATTGAATGCCGAAGTAATATAGATGCAAGGGCATAGAAGAATTGGTTACAGGTTTATCATAAAACAAGAAATAAGTACACCTGTTAGCTAAAAAAGCAAAACTTATTCACTTTGACTCAGAACAGGAAAAATTTAGGACCTGGAATTATTAAAGGAACAACTTAAGTTTAGGACAAGGAATCCACAGTAAAGTTAGGTCACGACAGCAACTCCATAATGATTTCTAACTGCAGTTAAAGGCGAAAAAATAGAAGGAAATGACCTGCCAGTAAAATCGAAGCCAGTTTTCATCTATAATTGAATCTGAGTCATCTAGTTCCTTCCATTTTTGAGACAGCATATGAGCCAAATCAATTTCACCGTATTCGAGAACCATGTATATGTATCCGTCTTCTTTGACTCTGCTTTCATTATTACTCATCGAACCATTCATGACTTCATCTAGTAACCTCTTATCTGTGACCTAACAACAAAACGGACGTCAGTATTTGCTCAAAAATTAAACTGCAGATATCGAAAACCCCAGATAGTGACCTCAAACACCAAATACAGGCACATGGAATTCTAGCCTTATCGGTAAGCCTATACTTTAGGTTGAGTTGCTAAGTTAGCAATTTAAACACAATAATACCTGGAGACAATCAATCATTCTGTGTCAACCCAGCTTTTGTTTAATAAACCCCTAAGATTTTAACTCTTCAAGAAAGGAGATCTGTCTATCAGCTTTTTAAAACTGTAGCTACTACCACATTACAGACTGAATGTTCTGAGTTAAAATCAAGAGAATCATCATGAATATTATGTACATATTTTCCTAATGATTACATTATGGTCAAGAAAATCATTAAGATATATGCCATAATAGTTTCAATCCTGGGAATTAGGAAACTTTTTGCTCATAATTACTATATAAGGAGCACTAGTGTTCATTATAAACTAATTTCAAAAGAAGTACTTTTTCTCTTTTTCTATCTTCTCATCCTTGTGTAGTTATCATCTCTCCTATGGAGCTGCCAAAGTCTCAACATGGAAATTTCCATTTCCAGATTGATGGACATTCATATAGCAGCACAAAAAACTTAACCACTCACTCCATTTCAATTTATGTGAGGCGGTTTGACTTGGCACAAAGTCAAAGAAAAATAAAAAGACTTTTATCTTAAAAGTTTAAAGGGTAAAAGCTTTGCGGGGTCATAACATATATGTGGCTATAAAAGCATTCTCATTAAGAGTAAAATGAAAAGTATAAAGTTAAATTGTTTCCAACATCATTTTTTAGAACGGACTAATAAAGAAAGTGTGTCATACAAATCAAAATGGAGGGAGTATAAGTTTTCTTGAACATACACCAATAATGAGATGTATGAGAAAAAAAAATTTATAGCTTTATTTGAGACTTGCTTTCTAATACCAGCATGTTTAAGTTTAACATGGTCAATCCCAGGTGTATTCAACTTGTACACTATGAAGATATGTTATTTGGGAACTGATATAGATTAGCATCCTTGAATTTTCTAGTTCTCCCTTTGATAAGTACTAGTCTAAGAAGTTAATTCAAAAAACATGTTTCCAGAGTGCCACCCTCTCCCCCTAAACTAAAAGCTTTTTTATAATCTAATAAACTTCCCAAATGCCTAAGCAATCTTATCGATCCAATGGTGAAGAATTATTGGATGATACTCAATGTTGGATGATCTGCTTCACTTAGAGAAAAGCTTTTTTCTTCTTTCTTTTTTCTGTTTAGCAGACAATTAACACATGAAACTAGCTTGAACTGTGGAGAAGAATTTCAGAAAGCAAGTGAATAAGTAGCAGAGAGACTAGATATATGCACTGCAAGTTTAGCCAACATAAGAAGAGTAAAGTTGTAAGGAGATTAGACAGGACTGTAGAGTCTAAGAGCAAGCAATTCAAAGTCTAGGCTTGAGACTCGAAGAGAATGGTATGATAGGCGAAGATGTAAGTAACACAGTCAATATAGGATGATTGGAATGGAGAAATTCTATCGTAAAGTTATGTGATAGGAAGATACCTACCAAAGTAAAATCAAGTATTATCAAAACACTAGCAAGACCGACAATGTTATATGGGATGAATGTTCGGCCTCTAAGATCCAACACATGCACAAGATGTGTGTTGCACAAATATGGATGTCAAGATAGATATGCAATCATACAAGATTAGAAATGATCACATTCAGCAGAAGTACACATGGAGGATAAATGAGCAGAGAGAAGGTTGCTTGAGAAGTTTTCTTCTTTTGGTATAAGGTAAGGTAGCTTGAGATGGTTTGATCATGTTCTACGTTCACTTCCAAATGCACTGGGTTGAGGTGTGAAACTATGGTGATTGAAGGTTCTAAAAGGGAATGAGATAAACCTAAAATCACATGAAAGGAGATTATCCTAAGAGAACTACAATCTCTTGGAATCCATGCAAGCTTAGTGGGGATACCAATTAGTTGGGATTAAAGCCTAGTCATGTAGATACTCTTACTTTAGATCCAATATCCATTAGGAGACTTTAATCTCGTTACAGTTCGTACTGCAGTAGTAGAAAATGTGGAGAACTTCTAGTGTTAGAAAGCCGAAGTTATTGATTTGTATATTGAGACGAGTCTGAATGAGTGACATGGATAGTGAGAATTCATACAATGGCCCTAGGTAGTTGGGATCGAGGGGCAGTTGTTTACTTTTTAAGCATTTTTAAATTACACAGCTTTTCCTAGAGGCTAGAGGTAATCCTAGGCAAATCCAACTGCTGTTACTATTTCTGTCAGCATATTCACTGATGAGCAACTACCATCGCCCTCCTGTTGGCTACAGAATGGTTTCAATTGTTTCAACTAGAACATAAGCCAGAGTTCAACCCCAGTAAACTTATCATTTCCGAAAGAAATCTAAAATGCCAATGCAAAGTACAAACCTCATAGTCAATTAGTTGAATAATGTTGTTCTTGCCCTTCAGTCTCTTTAAATACTCAATTTCCTGACAAAACCCATATGAAGTAGCATAGTCACGACCTTTAAGCTTGATTTTCTTCAAAGCATAAATTGAGCAATCTGATGCAATGACTTTGTGGACCTCACTACTTCCACCACTACCTATCTTTCCAAGCCTTTGGTAATGCTTTCCATTAACTTTGAAAAAAGTATCAGAATCATAATTTTTTTTACGAGAAGAAGATGGCGCCTTACTGCCTATGCTTTTTTCTTCCTTTTTAGACTTAGAAGGTTCCAACTTCACATTGGAAGATGAAACTTTTGACAAGGGAGCTTCTGATTGTATATCGGTGACACATTCTTTGGCTGAGTTATCTTCAAGAGGGGAAGTATCTTTAGGCATGTCACCTGTAATCGGCATACTACTCTTTTGTCCTTCAGCCAGATTAGGTCTCTTAAATTCTGAATCAGTTCCAGTGGTATAACTAGCTACTGCCACAGCAGTCTGATCAACTGAAAATCTGTTTTCATGCTTTGGAAAAGGATATGACGGCTGCATCTGATGTTCAGATTTAAGTTTAGGTTCCCCCAGTGACTCCATAGAATTGCTCGTTAGATGAGGTTGTGAACAATAGGTTGTTGAGTTTAGCATGGGAGCAGATGTGGAGTTTATCAATGTTGTCGTAGTGCAAGATGACCCAACGACTGAAGCTTGAGTCATAGGATGGCTTAAATCACTCCGTAAGAAGTTCCTGAATTGGTGAATCTGATCTGCAACTCCTAATGTCCTATTTGCCAATAGAGAAGAATTCCCGTTACCATCCACATCTGTGCTTTGGATATTTTGATCTCCCAAGACTTGACTAGCAGCAGTCACAGCCTCCATCTGATTGCCTACATCCCAATCCATTTCTGCCAATGTAAGTGAATTCAAATGAGATAAAAAGCTCCGTTCTAGTGACTGTTGGGTCATTGACACCTGCATAAAGCATATATCGTATGTACTATAATCTGCAAACTACTAAACTGACCTAGTTTACAGAGTAGATTAGCCACTAAGACATCCTTTAGTTTGATAGATAAGCACTAAACAGATTATTCAGTCGATGAAATATGCAAAAGCTCAAGATATGTCTAATAGAAAAGATGGTCATATGCAGTGAAGTTAGAGGAGTTCATAAATGAAGTATACTATCATTACCCTGCGACTTGGAAGTGCTATCAGCAGCAAAATGGACCCTCTTCTGCCCTTCAGCCAATAAAATATGTTCACACTCTGTAACCGAGGAAGCAGCTGTGATGTTGCTTCTACGACCAGTAAAGGATCTTGGTTGATCTCTCAAACTGTTGAAAGAATTATAATTCTCTTCATGTGCATCCATGGAACCATATTCTGAAGGTGGCATAGACGCATCCTCTTGAGCTTCTACAGTAACAGAGCCAATGTTCTTTGGTTGTGAAATACATTCCATTAGTCTGTGACTCAGAGAAATCTCATCTTGGGTCTTCTTTGTATCAAGTGCACAATCTGTATTCAAAGTAGAGCCTTTTAAGGCTCCCCGCTGAGGAGCTACCGATCTCCTTGGCATAAGAACATTTGACTGCATTGTACCTAAAGAATTCTTATGTTAGATCTCTTGGCTTTTAAAGTTGTCTTTGAGTGGTGAATCAGAATGGCCAAGCTCCAAAATTTTGGGAGAAATGAAAAAGACAAAAAAAGACAAACAACAACAACAACAACAACATACCCAGTAAAATCCCACTAGTGGGGTCTAAGGAGAGTAGAGTGTACGCAAACCTTACCCCTACTCCGAAAAGGGTAGAGATGTTGTTTCCGGGAGACTCTCGGCTCAACAAGAGATACAATAATATCAAAAAAGAAACAAGAGAAAAGGCATGTAACAACAAAAGATGCCAGAAGGAAAATAACAACAACGAATAAGCGAAAGGACAATAACACAAAACTATGCAAAACAACAATGTGAACACAACATATACCGCTAACAAACCTAAACAAAACTCTATCAGACTACCCGGTACAAAGAGGGAAGAACTTTCGACTACCTTCTAGCCTACCACCCTAATGCTCGACCTCCACATGTTTCTATCAAGAGTCATGTCCTCGAAAATCTGAAGTCGCGCCATGTCCTGCCTGATCACCTCGCCCCAATACTTCTTAAGCCTTCCCTTTGCCTCTTCTTGTACCTGCCAAAATCAACCGTTCACACCTCCTAACCGGTGCATCTAGGCTTCTCCTCCGCACGTGTCCGAACTATCTAAGCCGCACTTCCCGCATCTTGTCGTCCACGACCACCCTCTCCCGATTATCTTTATTCTGAATCTTATCCAGCATAGTGAGCTCACACATCCATCTCAACATCCTCATTTCTGCTACTTTCATCTTCTAGATATGTGAATTCTTGACTGGCCAACACTCAGCTCCATACAACATTGCCGGTCTAACCACCGCTCTATAGAACTTACCTTTGAGTTTCGGTGGCACATTCTTGTCACACAAGACTCCAGACGCTAACCTCCATTTCATCCACCCCACCCCAATACGGTGCGTAACATCCCCGTCGATCTCCCCATCTCCTTGGATAATTGACCCTAAGTACTTAAAAATTTCTCTCTTAAGGATGACCTGTGAGTCAAGCCTGACTTCCACATCCGCTTCCCCCGTCACGTCGATGAACTTACATTCCACATATTCCGTCTTAGTCCTACTCAACTTGAAACCTTTAGACTCCAGGGTCTGCCTTCATACCTCCAGTCCCTCATTAACGTCGTCTCGCGTCTCATCAATCAGAACTACATCATCAGCGAACAACATACAACATGGCACCTCTCCTTGGATATGGTGTGTCAGTGCGTCCATCGCCAGAGCAAATAAGAACGGGTTGAGCGTAGATCCTTGGTGTAACCCCATAACCACCGGAAAAGGCTCTGAGTCACCTCCCACAGTCCTAACCCGAGTCATAGCTCCATCATACATATCCTTTATCGCCCTAATGTAAGCCACGGGCACACCTTTCACCTCCGGACACCTCCAAAGGACGTCCCTAGGGACCTTTTTATATACCTTCTCTAGGTCAATAAACACCATATGCAAATCCCTCTTTCTATCCCTGTATAGTTCCACCAACCTCCTGATAAGGTGGATAGCTTCCGTAGTAGAATGATCCGGCATGAACCCGAACTTGAAAGAGAAAAGATCTTGGAAGCCAAACTTTATCTTAACAGAAAGCAATTTCCAAAAAAAAAAAAAAAAAAAAAACTTGAAACAGATGCATATAAAATGGGAAAGGAGAACTTAAGTATGGTCAGAAAAGGTAACTGCAAGATGATCAAATCGTTGCAGGGAGGATAGTGAAATTTATAGTGATAAAATAAGGTGAAAGCAGAGTAATCAATATAACAATACATGTGGTAGTTTAATGTAAATAATGACTATGATGCCAATCATTAGCAAATAAGTGCCAGAGAAAAAGCACCATTGCTTTTCAGTTTCTAGCATGTTCATTAGGTGAAGGTTCTACTTCAAGTGAAATATTTAGAAAGAGATGAAAATGCATATGCATCAGGACGACAAGCAGTATGAGGTTTATCAAAAGAGAAACAAAAAAGCCTAAGACCGTGCAAATTAATAAAATAGAAAATACAAGAGCCAAAGAATTTTATACAAGAAGATTCAAAACCGGCAACTTTTGAACTCCCTTTGCAACCACACTAAAATTTTCTCTTATGTCTAAGGGATTCAACAACTTTATTTTTACCCCCAAAAAAATGGTCTTTGCTCTACTTGCACACTATTTTTACCCCCAAAAAAATGGTCTTTGCTCTACTTGTACACTATTTTTTTTCCTTCGTTTAACCTAGCTCCACTACTCCCAATACTACAAAATTACCAAAATTGATAGGACATGTCACCAGAAACCCTAGAAGCTTACATACACTATAGAGATAAAAAGCCCTAAAACAGCCAAAACATTAGAAAAGATTATAATTATCACCAAAAGAAGCCCTAAAAAGTGGTAGCAGCACAGAGAAATAGTTACCGAGCGGACGAGGGCGTTTGATGGCTTGAATGTGACGGATTAAATCTGACTGAGAAGATGAGGAAGACAACGGCGTCGCTGTTGTAAACGAACGGCTGACGTTGGCGGATTCTGACGGATGAATGGAAATGGGCTTAGTCCCTGCTGCTGCTGGTTGGCGTTCTAGAAGGTTCGCCGTCTCACTTTCCATTGATCAATTGCGACTTGCATTTCTCTCCAATTTGTTCGCTACAGTAGTGCACAATTCGCTGATAGAAATATCGGTACATATCCGTACATATCCATATATATATATAGAAACAGAGAAATGAAAATTTAGTTGGTGCTTAGTTTATGAAAATGGTGACGAATCTGTGGATCCATGAACACCACTGAGTGTGTGTGTGTGTGAGAGAGAGAATTTAGAGCTTATAGGTGAGAGAAAGGCTTTCTCATAAGTTCAAACTGGCTTCTTGGCGCTCCTTCCATAAATGGGCTGCTTCCTTTGCACTTTGCGCCCTAGTGTGTGTCATTTTTGCACTTTGCACCCTATCCATTTTATCTTTCAAGTTTCAACGTCTTCTATGGAGAAAATAATTCAAACGGCAAAAAATTACCTCCCTCAGCCCTTATCATTAGTTAACAGACTCGAATCACATCTAATTTAAAGTCATGAAGTTTAACATAAACTAAATAGAACACAAATTCAGAAAACCAAATATTTTTCATCAATAAATAATCTTTAAGAATTCAGTACCAAATTAAAATAAATCAGTGACAAACTATTTGAAAGTATAGAAAAATTGTAGGGAAATATTATGTACACTAATAAAATTTTTAATCTTATGATCATTATCATGCCCAAAAAAAATGATAAAATACTAATTTTCTTTATCTTTCTTTGTCCTTTGTTTCTTTCAATATACTTCATGTGTATGATTTTCTTCTTGAACTCCATTCGCTCCAAAAATAATAGACAACTTTCAAACTATTGTAAAGAATATGATCAATACTTGTAGGTTGGAGTTTCATGCTTGAACTTATTCCAATAAATGTTGTATTTTCGCTGGCTGTGATTATAACTGCGTGTTTATTAACAAAAAAGTTAAAATTAGTAATCACAATTAGGAGTGGCAAACGGGCGGATCGGGTCGAATATGGTTCGGGTCGAAAACGGTAATGAAAAAACGGATAAATTATCTGAACCGACTCATATTTAATACGGATTAAAAACGAGTTAACCGGCGGATAATATGGGTAACCATATTATCTATGACTTCTTGCATATGATCACTTTTAGAGAATTCTTAGTCTCCTTAACTTGAGGAACCCTCAATTTGAGGCTTACAAATATAAAAGTTAGACCCATTGATTATCTATTTTCTAAATGGATAATGTAGTTCTTATTCATATTTAACCCGTATTTAAATAGTTCATTATCCAACCCATTTTTTAGTGGATAATATGGACGGTTAACTATTTTATTTTAACCATTTTGTCACCCCTAATCACAACTAACCTCAAGTTGCCCATTTTTGTTATGGCATTTACATTATAGCCTACAAAAATAGTTACACATGGTTGTTGTAAAAGGTCCATATTCACATAGCATTTTAGTAACTCACTTACAGCTTGTTTGGATAGTTGTTACCTATTGTATTATATCGTACTATAATGCAATGCTTATTTTGATTGTTACTTAACTATTATTGTATCGTATCGTTAAATCCATCGTTACGTAACGACAAAAAGTATCAATTATGGAACGGCGAATTTGGTGTGCTGGCGTCATTTCCTTGCTTCTTTCTCTCATCTTGCCCTTCCTTATAATTAGATAATCATATTTTATCTTTTACCCTATATTTTTATATAATAATTTTACTTTATATCCTATTTTTGTTTAGTAATTTTGCAAGTTTATTTTATATTGTTGGTGCGTGATATCATGAAACAACGGCAAATGATACAATCTATTAAAATATTGTATTCATCAAACAATACAATACGATACATTATGAAACTGCCTGTAACAACAATCCAAACAAATTGTTAGCTTCATTGTGAAGCAAACTTTGTGGTCGTGAACTAATAGTTGAATCCCGAGAGAGCAGGCTAGAAGGAAAAAAAAAGTAGAATACGTTTTTAAAAGATATATTCAAAGTTCGCATCAATATTTAAAATCGAGTTGTTACGACCCCACATTCCCACCTCAGGATGTCATGATGGCACCTAGTCTCTAAGACTAGATAAGCTTAACACACATTAAGAATTTAATAGAATTAACAACTAAGATGATAAATTTAAACTGATAACTTTAATAAAACCAAACAGTACGACATTTACAATATCCCCAAAACCGGTTGGACTGAGTCATAAGCTCTATTAAATGCACTAGAAATCTCTAAATACAACTCTGTTTGAAATGAAGATAAACGGTAGTAAGGCAATAGAAGAAGGTAACTCTGAGGCATGCGAGCGTCAACAAGTATACCTTGAAGTCTCTGAAGTAACTAGGTCCGCTTGCTGGCATCCGACACGAGCAGAAATACCTGAATCTGCACAAACATATGCAGAAGCGTAGCATAAGTACACCACAATGGTACCCAGTAAGTATCAAGCCTAACCTAGGTAGAGTAGTGATGAGGTCAGGTCAAGACACCTACTAGACAAAGAAAACTGAATAGAGTATAATATAATCTAGTAACGGAAAGTAAAGAAGTGGATGGAAACAAAAAAGTACGATGATATAAAGCTAACCACGAAAATTAGAGCAATAAAGGATAACCAAGAGTGAACATATGATAGGAACAACAAGTGACCAAGTACCACAAAAGTTCAAGTAACAACAAGTGAAGGAAAAACAATAACCGTTCAAATCAACAAGTCTTTTCATGTAGAATGTACAACAACAATCATAACTGAGGTACTGCACCTCACTTTCACATTCCACAAGTCATAATCACAATCTTTCTTATATCTCCACGTGAGCCTTGCGTTTGTATTTTTAGAAACATTTTTCCGAAATAACTACACGTGCTTTAGATCCCTTATTTCACCGCGTGGCTTCAAACAATTCCCTTACTAGCAACATGCATATAAATCTCACCTTATCTCGCCGCATGCACATCAACTCCTATCCTTTTACCGACATATGCGCATCAATATCACATCGCAATAATCAACTCGCACCACACGTGCTCATATGTCACAACATTTACCAGTGTTACCACAAGACATAGCTCACGGCTCAACCACAATATATACAAGAACCTCAAAAATAAAAAAATAAATGAGAAACAACTCAACAAGGGAAAGGTATCCCAATAATCAACAAATTCAACCATAATATGTTAATAGATTTCACAACTACAACTTCAATAACCCAACAATCAAGGTATTTTCATAAAATAGCGACTTCCAATTCAAGTTCATAACATAAGCTTAACAATGAAAGAGATAGCATGAAATAGCAACTACGACTAAATGCATGAGAATAATTCAACAATGGAGAGAATAACATGTAACAACAACTACAAATAAATGCATATAAGTTTAATCTTGACAATGGAAACTAGTACATGTAATAACAACTTCAATTAAGGCATGTAAGAATGAACTTAACAACGAAAGATAGAACAAATAATAATAACTTCAATTAAGTACTTAAAAGTAACTTAAGTGTCTAAACCGATCAAATACCACATATAAGCCCGTATACACACTCGTCACCTTATGTACACGTCTTCCATATAATTCAAATAGTACAAAAAATCCAAATCCTAAGGGGTACTTTCCCACATACATAAAGTTAGGCAACATACTTACTTCAACTAGGCCAATCATCACTCAAAAATAACTTTTCCCTTATGATTCGCCTTCGCGCGGTTCAAATCTAACAAAAAATGACTTAATATCATCAAACAATGCAAGAGAAACCAATTACGATTAATAAAGTTATGATCTTTACACAATTTCCCAAAAGTCAATAAAAGTCAATCCTGGGCTTGCTCATTCAAAACCTGGATCCAAGGGTATATCTGACAGCCCATAATCACACGAGTCTATATATGTGTTTAGTTTTTAAATTCGAATGCAATTTGACTCTCAAATCCCAAGTTTATATTTTATAAAATATAGACAAAATTTCTCTTTGATTCTCATAAATTTGATGTTAAATCTCATATATAATCATGTAATATAGTTGGAAATTGATCAAAATCACTTACCCAATGATTATAGGTAGAAATCCCCTCTCCAAATCGCCTCCTACTGAGTCTAGAATTCTAAAATGAGAGAAGTGAGATCGGATCCCGACTTCCTATCCCTTTTGTTCAGGTATATGTCGCAATTACAACACTAGGTTCACAATTGTGAAGCCTGACAACCTAATGGGAAGTCGCAAATGCGAATAAATGCAGCCAAATGGTTGCAATTGTGAAACTACCCAGTCTAGCTTACACTTCAAATGCGATCAAGGTATCGCAAATGCAATAATTGAGTCCAAACCATTTCGATACACGTCTGAAACTCACCCGAGCCCTCGAGGATACAAACCAAACATCCACACGAGTCTAAAAATATCATACGAACTCGTCCGCGCGATCAAAACACCAAAACAACATCTAGAACCATAAATCAGACATCAAAGCGCATGAAATTCAAAATAAAACTCAAGAACCTCTAGAATTGCGACCAAGCGTCTGAATCCTATCAAACCACTCCAAATAACACCAAATTTTGCAATAAGTTCCAAATAGCAAAAAGGACCTATTCCAAGTCCCAAAACTAAATTCCCAATCTGATAGCCACAAAGTCAACATACATCTAAACTTAGGGAAATTTCTAAACCTCAAATTGCCAACATTCGGCAAAATAAGTCAAATCAACTTAGGGAAATCCAAATTTAATTTCAGGCATACGCCTACCTCTAAGATCACGATACCTACCTATTGAAGCCATCAAAATACCGTTCCGGGGTCATTTTCACAAAAGTCAAACTTCGGTCAGCATTTTCAACTTAATATTCTAAACCAAGAACCAAAGGGTCCAAATCAACCCAAAACCTTTCCGGGACGAACCTAACCATTCACACAAGTCAAATAGATAAAACGATCGATAAGATCATTACACGAGTAGTTGGTACATAAATATGCATGTGCCACCAAATATTTGTGAATATTTTATTGTAATATAATATATTACGTCATGTCAATTATAAATTCAAGATGATAATAGAAATATTAGTGAAACAGGTGATGAGATGTACCTAATCGAACTCTTTCCACCATAAGAGGTACCACCAAAATTAATTTGCCTTTATAGTTGTAATTAATCTTTTTCTTGTAAATACCATAATAACCACATTCAAATGTCCAAAGAAAGACTCGATTTTTATACTTAACAAGTACAAATGCTCTCAACACACGTTAGCTAATTGTCACGACCCGGAATTCCCACCGTCGAGACCGTGATGGCGCCTAACATTAAACTTTCTAGGCAAGCCAATGTTAGAGATTTATTAGCCAATTCTTTTACATTTCAGTGTTTAACAACAAGCAAGCTATAACAAGTCGAAATAAACACAGAAATATGTATAACGGCTTTGAATATACACTACTACCCAGAATCCGGAGTCATTCACGAACATTCTAGAATTTACAACAAGTAAAGGTCTGAAAAAATACAACAATTTTTGAAATAAAGAAAATAGTGAAGTATGAGGTGTAGAAGGGGATTTCAGGGCCTGTGGATGCCGACAAGTTTACCTTGGGTCTCCTATCAGAAGGATCCTGCAGTCAACCTCAAGATAAGCTCGGACCAGCTCCAAAATCTACACAGGAAATCGTTGTGACGCACAACCCGATCCCACCATACCTATCATATTCCTCCCTTATTTCCTCTTAATAACATAAACAACAGAATATAAATAAAAGTTTTGCGGAGTGCAACCCGATCCCACTATATCACAATAATAACAATCATATTTCACCCTTATTCCATCCACAATCAACCCTTATTACGCTTGTTTCAGCGTGCAACCGATCCCACAGTACAATATCAATTCACCCTTATTCCTCCTCAATATATCACGCTTATTGCACCTGTTGCGGCGTGCAACCCGATCCCACCATATCAATATCAATTATTCAATATGTACATAAATTTCACAATTCAAATCACAGAACCCTTCACAATACTTAAACTTCAAATCAAAACAAATGGGAAGCTTGTACACTATGAGAATTCACACAAGTAATATTACTCAGCGAGACCAATCCAAAATATACCATAGAAGCACTGATAAACCAGCTTAAGCAAATAATATGAGACAATGAAGCTACAGAATAACTAATACCTTTAATAGAGGGAAACGATGTCAAACAAGTAGCAATTAGGCATGGGACATATAACAATTAAGGCAGGGAAAAAGACAATATGAGAAGAACGAGAAAGAAACATGCAAAACAGATAAATTGGCGGCGCATAAGTACTCGTCACCTCACATATACTTCGCTCACATGAATTTCATATAGCAAATAGGTCGACAGTTCCTAATCCCTCAAGTCAAGGTTAGACACAACACTTACCTCGCTCTACATGCCACTCAATGCTCAATTACAGTCTTTCCTCTAGAATTCGCCTCCAAACCACTCGTATCTATCCACAATTGACTCAATATTATCAATTATTGCTAAAGAACTAAATTACAATGCATAAATTTAGATTCCCCGAACTTCTCCCCCAAAAAGTCAAAAATCGACCCCGGGCCCGCTTGGTCAAAACCCGAGGTTCGAACCAAAACCCATTCACCCGAAGCCTGATTATGTAATTTGTTTTGAAATCCGACCTCAATTCGAGGTCTAAATTCCAATTATGCAAAAATCTCTAATTCTACTCAAACCCCCAATTTCCACCATGAAAATAAATTCATGAAATGTGATGGGAAATTGAAAGAAAGTGGGTTAGGATCACTTATCAATGTTTTCGGGAAGAAATGGTCTTGGAAAAATCGCCTCTAGGGTTCTAGGATTTGAATATTTGATGAATGAGAGAAAGATCCCGTCTAACGTAAGTTTTGATCAGTTGCAGGTGTCGCATTTACGACCCGGGGTTCGCCAATGCGAGCCCCGCAAATGCAAAGAACCCATCGTAAATGTGAAGGTCTCCCTATCCCTGCTATTTTTTCAAATGCGAAGAAATCCTCACAATTGCGAGCCTGACCCTTTCGCAACTGCGACCATGTTATCGCAATTGCAATCACTGCCTTCCCCCTTCCCAGTTCGCAAATGCGAAGATGTGTTCGCAAATGCGAAAACTATAAGGCCCAGCTATTCTTCGCCGAATGCGAGAAATAGCTCGCAAATGCGGAACCTGCAGAGGTCACAATTGCGATGCCTGATCTCGACAAATGCGAGATCAGAGGCCTGCACAAGATATTGCAACACCAGCTATGTTCTAAGTCAAATTTTCACTCCGTAGACTATCCGAACTCACCCGAGCCCTCAGGGATCCAACCCAGACATGCACACAATCCTAAAAATATCATACAAACTTGATCGCGCGATCAAAAATTGCCAAAATACACCTAGAACTACGAATTGAACACCAAATCGAATGAAATTTTCAAGAAAACTTTGAAATTCCTATTTTCACAATAGGACATTCGAATCACGTCAAATCAACTCCGTTTTCATCAAATTTCACAGACGAGTCATAAATATGATGTTGGACATATACCGAGTTCCGGAACTAAAATACGGACCCGTTATCCAAAAAGTCAAACTTTGGTCAAACACTTCAGTTTCATTAAGCTTTCAACTCTCAAATTTTGACATAGTCTGATATTTCGGGCTAGGGACTTCCGATTTCGGTTCCAGGCATACGCCTAAGTCCTAAATCACGATACGGACCCACCGGGACTGTTAGAATACAAATCTGGATTCGTTTAACAAAAATATTGATCGAAGTCAACTCAAATGAGGTTTTTAGGCAAAGTTTTCTTATTTTTATAAGTTTTTAACATAAAAGCTTTCTGGAAGGACGCCCGGACTACGGACACAAATCGAGAAAGGCTAAAATATGACTTTTAAAGGTTTCAGGTCACAGAATTAGATTTAAATCATAAGATGACATATCGGGCCATAAAATTCTCCACCTCTAAAACAACTGTTCATCCTCGAATAGACATAGAAAAGTACCTGAACTGGTGAATAGGTAGGGATATCTACTTTGCATGTCCGACTCGGACTCCCAAGTAGCTGCCTCAACAGATTGACCTCTCCACTGCACTCGGACTGAAGGATAACTCTTTGACCTCAACTGAGGAATCTGCCGAGCTAGAATAGCCATCGGCTTCTTCTCGTAATTCAAATCCTTGTCCGACTGGACAGAGCTGAAATCTAACACGTGGGATGGATCGCTGTGATACTTCCGGAGCATGGACACATGGAACTCTAGATAACTGCTGATAACTGCGGAGGCAATGCAAGCCTGTAAGCCACCTCTCCCACTCTCTCGAGAATCTCAAAAGGTCTGATATACCTATGGCTCAGCTTGACCTTCTTTCCAAACCTTATGACACCCTTCATGGGTGATACTAAAGCAACACTCTCTCCCCCGTCCATGAATGCAACATCACGAACTTTACAGTCGGCATAATTCTTCTGCCTTGACCGAGCTGTGCAAAGTCGATCCTGAATAATCTTGACCTTATCCAAGGCATCCTGTACTATATTTGTACCCAATAATCGAGCCTCCTACGGCTCAAACCACCCAACTGGCGACCGACACCGCCTACCGTATAATGCCTCATAGGGAGCCATCTGAATGCTCGATTGGTAAAGGTTGTTGTAGGCGAACTCTGCAAGGGGAAAGAACGAATCCCACGATCCTCCAAAGTCTATGACACATGCGTGGAGCATATCCTCCAAGATCTGAATAGTGCGCTCGGACTGTCCGTCTGGGGATGAAATGTTGTGGTCAACTCAACCCGCGTTCCCAACTCACACTGTAATGACCTCTAGAAGTGCGAGGTGAACTACGTACCTCGATCAAAAATGATAAACACGGGCACACCGTGAAGATGGACGATATCGCGGATGTATATCTCTGCAAACCGCTCCAAATAACAGGTAATTTCCCCAGGAATGAAATGCGCTGACTTAGTAAGCCTGTCCACAATGACCCAAATGGCATCAAACTTCCTCTGAGTTCGTGGGAGTCCAACAATGAAATCCATAGTGATACGCTCCCACTTCCACTCAGGAATCTCTATCTGCTGAAGAAAACCACCGGGTCTCTGATGGTCATACTTAACTTGTTGACAATTCAAGCACCAATCTACATAAGCAACTATATCCTTCTTCATCCTCTTCCACCAATAATGCTGCTGCAAATCCTGGTACATCTTGGTCATGCCCGGATGAATGGAATACCGGGAACTGTGGGAGTCCTCAAGAATCAACTCTCGAAGTCTTCAACATTAGGCACACAAACACGACCCTGCATCCTCAAGACTCCGTCATCTCAAAAATTAACCTTCTTGGCACCACCATGCCGCACTATCCCTAAGGACCAATAAATGAGAATCGTCAGATTGCCGATCTCTGATACGATCAAACAAAGAAGACAGAGAGACTATGTAAGCTAGAACACGACTGGGCTCTGAAATATCCAACCTCAGAAACAGGTTGGCCAAAGTCTGAACATCTAATGCAAGCGGCCTCTCGTCGGCTGTAATGAACACAAGGCTGCCCATACTCCCTACCTTCTTACTCAATGCGTCGGCCACCACATTGGCCTTCCCGGGATGGTACAAGATGGTGATATCATAGTCTTTCAATAGCTCCAACCACCTCATCTTCCTCAAATTGATATCCTTTTTCTTGAACAGATACTGAAGGCTCCGATGATCCGTGAAAACCTCACATAACACACCATAAAGATAGTGCCTCCAAATCTTCAGCGCATGAACTATGGATTCCAACTCCAAATCATGGACATGGTAATTCTTCTCATGAACCTTCAAGTGCCGCGATGCATATGCAATCACCCCACCCTCCTGCATCAATATCGTACCGATCCTACAAGGGAAGCATCGCAATATACCATGTACGATCCTAAACTTGTGGGCAACACCAACACCGACGCTATAGTCAAAGCAGTCTTGAGCTTCTGAAAGCTCAACTCACACTCGTCTGACCATTTGAACGGGGCACCCTTCTAGGTCAACCTGGTCAACATGGCTTCTATAGATGAAAACCTATCCACAAATCAATGGTAATAGCCCGCCAAACCCAAGAAACTCCTGATCTTCATGGCTGAAGTGGGTCTAGGACAGTTCTGGACTGCCTCTATATTCTTAGGATCTACCTAAATGCCCTCTGCTGATTTAAAGTGCCCCAAGAAAGCAATTGAATCCAACCAGAACTCGCACTTTGAAAATTTATCATACAACTAACTGTCTCTTAGAGTCTGAAGCACAATCCTAAGGTGCTGCTCATGCTCCTCTCGACTGCAGGAGTAGATCAAGATATTGCCAATGAACATAATCACAAAGGAGTCCAAATAAGGCTCTTGAACACTCGGTTCATCAAATCCATGAATGTTGCTGGGGCATTGGTCAACCCAAAAGACATCACTAGAAACTCAGAATGCCTGTACCGAGTCCGAAAAGTTGTCTTAGGGACATCAGATGCCCTAATCCTCGGCAATGGATACTTCTTCTTGATGGTGACTTTATTCAACTGCCGATAATCTATACACATCCTCATAGATCCATCTTTATTCTTCACAAACAACACCGGTGCACCCCAAGGCGAGACACTAGGTCTAATGAAGCTGTTATCAAGAAAATCTTGCAACCGTTCCTTCAATTCTTTCAACTCTGGCGGCCATGCAGTATGGCAGAATGGAAATGGGCTGAGTTCCTAGAGCCAAATCGATACAGAAATCAATATCCCTATCAGGTGGCATCCCCGACAGTTTTGTGGGAAATACCTATGGAAACTCACGCACAACTGGAACTGAATCCATAGAAGGAACCTCCGTGCTAGAATCGCGAACATAAGCCAAATAAGCTAGACATCCCTTCTCGACCATACGTCGAACCTTCATATAAGAGATAACCCTGCTTGTAGAATGGCCAAGAGTCCCCCTCCACTATAATCGAGGCAACCCCGACAAAGCTAAGGTCACCGTCTTGGCGTGACAATCCAATACAGCGTGATAAGGTGACATCCAATCCATACCCAATATAACATCGAAATCAACCATATCGAGGAGTATAAGATCTACATTAGTCTCAAGACTCCCAATAGTGAACACACGCGAACAATAAACACGATCTACAACAATAACATCCCCCACAGGTGTGGACACATATACAGGGGCACTCAAAGAATCACGAGGCACAACCAAATATGAAGAAAAATAAGATGACACATACGAGTAAGTAGACCCCGGATCAAATATAACTGAAGCATCTTTACAGAAAACTGAAACAGTACCTATAATAACAATATCGAATGACTTAGCCTCAGGCCTAGATGGAAAAGAATAACACCGGGGCTTGGCCCCACCATCCTGAACTATGTCCCTAGAACGACCTCTTATTGGCTGGCCTCCACCTTTAACAACTTGACTTCAACCTATAACAGTCTGGCCCCTACCTCGGACTACCTGACCCCTGCCTCTGGCTGGCTGAGCAGGCGGTGCAGCAACTGGTGCCGGAACCATGGCACGATAACCCTAATGTTGTGACTGAATTCCCAATAGCCTCGGACAGGTCCTCCTGATATGCCCATAACCACCACACTCGAAACATCCATCCTGGTACTATGGCGGTGGAAGCTGAGACTGATCCGAACAGGCCGAATGACCATGATAATTACTCTGAATAAGAGGTGCACTGATAGGAGCTGGTGGTGCACTATAGGCTGGCTATCCAGAAGGAGTCACATAAGGACCACGACTCCTTTAAGCATTGTGGGAGTCCTGAGGCGCTAAATGAAACAACCTGGGAGAATAGCCTATACCAAAAGTACCTCCGCCTCCAGATGAGGCACCGTTGAAACGGCCGGAATGACGAGGTCTCTTGTCAGACCTCTGACCTCCCTGTCCAAGAACCATCTGGACTCGCCTGGCGACATTGGCAGCCGCCTGTAAAGAAATCTCACTCCCAGTCTCCTTATCCATCTTCAATCTAATAGGCTGAACAAGTCCCTCAATAAGGCTCCTCACCCTCTCTCTCTCTCTCTCTCTCTCGATAGGAAGCACAAGAAGTGCATGATGTGACAAATCCACAAAATGGGTCTCATACTGAGTAACAGTCATACTGCACTACTGGAGACGCTCGAACCGACGGTGGTGCTCCTCTCCCAAGGTGATAGGCAAAAACTTCTCTAGGAAGAGATGAGAGAACTAGTACCAAGTAAGAGCAGGCGGCCCATCTGGTCTGGTCAACAAACAATCTCTCCACCATTTCTTGGCGGAACCAGCCATCTGAATTGTAGCAAAGTTGACCCCATTGATCTCCAATATACCTAGGTTCCGAAGTACCTCATGACAGTTGTCAAGATACTCTTGGGATCCTCTGAAGCAGCACCACTGAAGTGAATTGGGAAGAGCTTGGTAAACCTATCCAATCTCCACAAATCCTTAGAAGACATATCTGACCTATCATCGGTCTGTGCCGCAATAACCGGCTGAACTACTCCGACTGGATGAGCTGCCGGAGTCTGATACTGGGGAGCCATCTGCTCCAGAGTGTGAGTAGCAGGAGGCTGGGCTCCTTCTCCAGCCTGAGAGACGGAGGGTGCCATAGGAAATGCGCCAGTCTGGGCCACACTCTCCATAAGGCCCACCAAACGGACCAAAGCATCCTGAAGAACTAGGGTGGAAATGAACCCCTCCGAAACTTGAGATGGTCAGGCAGGATTAATCTGAGCTGGAACCTCCTCATCAAACTCTACCTGAGGCTCCACTACTGGGGCTACTGCTCGGGCTCGGGCTCTAGGCTGAGCCATGACCTTGCCTCGACCTTTGGCACGGCCTCGGCCTCGACCTCTGCCCCTCGTAGGAGCTGGTACTGGAGGCTCTTGCTGCTGCTCAACTGAAGAAGCAGTACATGTTCTCGCCATTTGTGAGATAATAAGAGTAGAAGAGTTCAATCAATATTGAGAAAACAAAGTGGCATGACAGAGAATAATATAAGTGAAATTTGTTTCTAAACTTTATAGCCTCTGGGTGATAAGTATAGATGTCTCGGTACCTATCCCCTAGACTCTACTAAGCTCGTTCATGAATTGTGAGACCTAGGCAACCTATTGCTCTGATACCAACTTGTCATGACCCTGAATTCCCACCTTTGGGGTCGTGATGGCGCCTAACATTACACTTGCTAGGTAAGCCAACATTAGAGATTTATTAGCCAATTCTTTTACATTTCAGTGATTAATAACAAGCAAGCTATAACAAGTCAAAATGAACACGGAAATATGTATAACATCTTTGAATATATACTACTACCCAAAATCCGGAGTCACAATTCACGAACATTCAAGAATTTACTACAAGTAAAGGTCTGAAAGGAATACAACTATTTTTGAAATAAAGAAAACAGTAAAGTATGAGGTGTAGAAGGGGAAGCCAGGGCCTGTGGACGCCGACAGGTCTACTTTGGATCTCCTATCAGAAGGATCCTGCAACGAACCTCAAGATAAGCTCGGACCAGCGCCAACAACTGAACAAGAAGTGAAGAGTGCAGTATCAGTACAACCCACCCCATGTACTAGTAAGTGCCGAGCCTAACCTTGACGAAGGAGTGACGAGGCTACGACGGTTCACTCACAATATAGTCTGCACATAGTATATAATAAAAGCGGAAAGGAAGACAGAATAAAATAAAGTAGTAACTTGCATGAAGTAACTACAATTTTTTCATCAGTGTTCAGATACTACCAATACTTAAGTGCAATTAAGACTACCGTATAACTAACACAGTCAAGGAAAACATAAACATATAAGTTGTCGCGGCGCGCAACCCGATCCCACGGTACCCATCATATTCCTCCCTTATTTCCTCTTAACAACATAAACAACATAATATAAATAAGAGTATTGCGGTGTACAACCCGATCCCACCATATCATAATAATCATAATCACAGTTCACCCTTATTCCATCAACAATCCACCCTTATTACACCTATTGTGGCGTGCAACCCGATCCCACCGTACAATATTAATTCACCCTTATTCCTCCTCAATATATCACCCTTATTCCACCTGTTGTGGCGTGCAACCCAATCCCACCATATCAATAGGAGACAATGAAGCTACATAATAACTAATACATTTAACAGAAAGAAACAGTGTCTAACAAGTAGTAATTAGGCATGGGAATACAAGTAAAGCATGTAACAGTTAAGGAAGGAAAAAAGACAATATGAGAAGAACGGGAAAGGAACATGAAAAAAAGATAAATCGGCGGCGCATAAGTACTCGTCACTCACATATATGCCGCTCACATGAATTTCATATAGAAAATAGGTCGAGGGTTCTTAATCCCTCAAGTCAAGGTTAGACACAACACTTACCTCGCTCCATAGGCCACTCAATGCTCAATTACAGCCTTTTCTCTAGAATTCGCCTCCAAACTACTCGTATCTATCCACAATTGACTTAATATTATCAATTATTGCTAAAGAAATAAATTACAATGCATAAATTTAGACTCCCCAAACTTTTCCCCCAAAAAGTCAAAAATCGACCCAGAGCCCGCTTAGTCAAAACCCGAGTTTCGGATAAAAAACCATTCACCCATTCACCCCCGAGCCCGATTATGTAATTTATTTTTAAATGACCTCAATTCGAGGTCTAAATTCCAATTGTGCAAAAATCCCTAATTCTAACCAAACCCCCAATTTCTACCATGAAAATCTAATTCTAGGTTAAAAATTCATGAAATGTGATGGGTAATTGAAAGAAAGTGGGTTAGGATCACTTACCAATGTTTTGGGGAAGAAATTATCTTGGAAAAATTGCCTCTAGGGTTCTAGGATTTGAAAATTTGATGAATGAGAGAAAAACCTCGTCTAACTTAAGTTTTGATTAATTGCAGGTGTCGCATTTGCGACCTGGGGTTCGCAAATGCAAGTTACGCAAATGCGAAGAATCCATCGCAAATGTGAAGGTCCCATCGCAAATGTGAAGGTCTCCTGTCACGACCGCAAATCCAAACACAGTCGTGATGGCGCCTATCGTGGAACTAGGCCAGCCAAAACCACACTCATACCATCATAATCTTCCATTTACATCTTTACTAAATTGATAACCAATAAAGGTTAAACATTTTTAAAATAATGAAAGCTATACCGAATATTAAATACAACCCCCGAGATCCCGGAGTCACTGGTCATAAGCATCTACAAAAAGTATACAAATAAAAAAAAACTCTATAAAGTAAGCAGGAGAGAGCAGGACTGCAGACGCGTGCAGCTACCTCGTGAAATCTCCGAGAAATCTCTGGAACAGATACACAGCTCACTCTGCCCTAACACCTGGATCTGCACACAAGGTGTAGGGAGTAATGTGAGTACGCCAACTCAGTATTAATGAAAATAAATCAGGTCAGAGCAGTAAGAAACACATAAAATCAAATCATCATTTCACAATAAGCACAGCCTTTCTTTCCAACCATGTATACATTAAATCATCACGCTTAAAAGCCGATTTCAGTAAAATCATTTGGAAATATACTTGCTAATATTTTCAACATAACTTTCAAGAAGTTAATGTAAAAATGATAAAAGTCATAAAAAGGCCCCTCGGGCAAAACATCTTTCATAAGTTCAGAGTGAAAGTGGTAAAATCATACGTAGCCCCTCGAGCAAAAACATGTATCAGAACCTGCCCCTCGGGCATGCCTCACAATCACTCATAATCAGCCCCTCGGGCATACCTCACAGTCACTCATGCCTCCCAATCACTCGTCACTCGGCACTCGCACTCAATAGGTACCTTTGCTCACTAGGGTGTGTACAGACTCCGGAGGGGCTTCTTCAGCCCAAGCGCTAATATCAAGCCACCTCGTGGCGTATCATATCCTCATAATCAGGCCCTTAGCCTCACTCAGTGAAAACCTCTCAAAAGCCCCTCGGGCGTATCAGTAAAATGGGGTACTCGACCCAAAACATCATTTTATATCTCAAAATAGTATAAATAAGGTTGAGTTTCGAAAACAGTTAAGCACAACATGACTGAGTGTAAATCATATATCAACAGTGAGGAAATAGCAGTAAATTTCCCAAAGGGGTCCAAAAAAGTCGGCACGAGGCCTCAAACATGGCTTATAGCCCAAATATAGCAATGGTTTAGAACACAATTTAACATATGATTTAGAGTAACATACGCAACTCAATAGTTGCCGTGGAGAGGACCAAGTCCAATCCAAAAATCAATGCACGCCACATACTTGTTATCCGACATGTGCGCCATTCTAAAAAAAGTGAGAAATACGAAGTCCAGGATTTCATACCCTCAGGACAAGATTTATAGCCATTACTTACCTCTACCGGGCCACAATACGAATCCGCAATGCTCTTGCCCCTCAAACCGTCTCCCGATTGCTCCGAGTCTAACCAAAACCAGATTAACATCACCAATATACGCTAAAGGAACAAAACCCAATCGAAAATTATCAATTTAGACACAATTCTCGAAATTCGGCCAAACCCGAGCCCCGGGCCCACATCTCAGAATTAGATAAAATTTACATCACTAGAATACTCATCCTCTCACGATTCTATACATACCAAGAACATCAAAATCGGACCACAATTGCCCACTCAAATCATCAAATGAAAATTCCAATTCTCATGCACCTAATCTCCCCAATTTTGGGTTTAAATTCAACAAATTTCCGGTTTAATTATTTAGAAAACGACATCGAAACGAGTTATGAAGTTGAAAACCTTACCTCCAAGTGATTCCCTTCGATTTCCTCTTCAAACCCTCTCAAAGAGCTCCCAACTCGTTCAATAATGGAGGAAAAATGAACTAATCTCGCACAAATGGCCTTTTAAAACATTCTGCCCAACAATTTAATTTCCTTCCGTGTAATCGCCTTTCCAAGGATGCGTTCGTGATGCATAGACCAGCCCACTCTATGCGTTTGCATACAAACACACGCGTTCGCATAGCTCAAACACTCATCCCCCCTCACGCGCCTCAGAACACCTTATGCGATCACGGACCATACCCACGCGATCGCACTGCACCCAAAACCCTCTCTTACGCGTTCGTGGCCTCCACCCACGCGATCGCATAGCATAAAAACCTATGTTTCCCTCAACTAGCCTATGTGATCGCATTCTTACCCACGCAATCGCATAGAAGGACACCAGAACAGAACACCAGAAAAATTTTGAGACTTTCCAACATCCAAACTTGATCCGTTAACCTGTCAAAACACACCCGAGGCCCTCGAGACCTCAACCAAACACGCCAACACATCCCATAACCTTATTCAAACTTAGTCGAGCCTTCGAAACACAAAAAACAATGCAAAACACCAAAATTACATCAAATTCAAGCCTATGAACTTTGAAACTTCTAAATTTCGCCAATGATGCCGAAACCAACCAAAACACATCCGATTGACCTAAAATTTTGCACAAATATCCAAAATGACATTACGAACCTGCTCTAACTTCCGGAATTCCATTCTAATATAGCCTATTTTCCACTGCCGACCGGAAATCGCCAAAAACTAACTTTCGCTAATTCAAGCCTAATTCTACTCCGGACATCAAATCTTCATTCTGAACACACTCCTAAGTCCCAAATCACCTAATGAAGCTATCCGAGCCATAAAAGCTACATTTCGAGGTTGTTTACCAATAATTCAACTTCCGGTTGACTTTTCCCGCTCTTAAGCCAATTTAAGAGACTAAGTGTCTCAAATCTTTCCAAAAGTTGCTCCGAACCCGAGCCAACCAATATAACACAATGTAATGAAGCTGAACCGCATATAATGAAGCAGAAACGGGGAAAACGGGGCTAAACTCTCGAAACGACCGGCCGGGTCGTTACATCCTCCCCCACTTAAACATACGTTCGTCCTCGAACGTGCCAGGAGTTGTTCTCCAACAACATCAAACTGCCGCGTAACCTACCATGCACATACTCGGGGGTGATCCCACGTCACCCTATCCCATATGGATCCAATAGTAGAACACAGTTGAAATTTCGAAATCCAACCTAACCCATAAATCTTAGAACCAAATTTCCATTTCTGAAGTAATATACAAGATCAAAATTCCACAATTATAAACTGAACATGTCTGAACATGCTGTATCAAGCCATATACGCACCCCGGATGAAATCATATAATACACCGCATGACACAAACACCCATCACGATAACTCTTAACCACAATAACTGCTTAGAAAAACCCAGTAAACATAACCTCTTATCAAGAAATACCTCGCTCTAACACTTCCATATACTGCCGATGATGAAAGAAACACGTAGAAACTAGCAACCATTCGTCCGATCAGTCAGATTTGAAGCTCCCCCTTCCCAAACAGAAAGTATAGCAGATTTCTAAGCCGACTCCCGATATTTATCCTTCCAACTATGCTGTAAACAATTCTGACAATATTCATTCTAGGTCCAATGATCTCCTCTCATCCAACACGACCACTCTGCTGGCATGGCACATCGATAAAATTCGAAGCCATAACCTGTGCAACTCGTGCACTCAATAGCAACATCCCAGTGTAATCAAATTATATAAAAGATTCACACGAGAGGATCATCCCGTCATTAAAAATTACCATCACAACATCATGCTAAAATCCTGACACACATTCTGAAAAATCAAAACACACGAATCCAATACCAAAAGTCATACCCCTACATAGCTCCACTACACTGCGCGATCTCATCCAAATGCTGGTCCACATGAAATATTTCAAGCCACCTTGCCCAAAATCAATAACCATTCGAAATTCGACATTAAGTATTCAAAGTGCATTGCCATAACCATGGGAAAATCAGATGATACTAGGCCACACGAATCAGAAAGAACAAAACCAATACGTCTCAACCTCGCAACACCCGATTTCTTACCTTACTCAAATCTAGCTATAAAGCCCATCTAGAACCGCACCATATGTGCATATAACCAATAATCACAACTCCTTGCAACACCAAAGGGTAACTCATAGGTCACTCTAGAACATGGATAAACTTAATCACAATCGAATGGTACATTCTTCAACCATAGAAATTCAGAGCCAACCATTCCGACTCGATGTAGAATACACACCCCATACTAGCCTACCAATAACCCTAAATGAACTCTGGTCACTCACAACAGATAGATAATTCACCGAGAAGTTCACAATGACTGAACCATGGTACATACTAACATCTGACCAGCTTTTCTCTCATCTTCACAGTTCACTACCACAAGATAACCTGTTTATGAGAACTCTCAGTCTCGAAGTCACGAAGCGCACCAATTACTATATCTGATCTTAACCCTACCGCTCAAATACATAGCACATCCCTAATACTCAATCATTTCACGAGGGATACCCCTATAATTCTTCCGTGTTACCAAGCAACCTTGAATATCGACAGTCGATCCAACAAGAGAGCGCCGCAATACCAATGATGTACATTGCTATTTCTGAAATGTATACCCTCATCAAGCCGCACCAATTAGTGATATCATCTACCTAGTCATTTGAAACTGCCCGTGATGCCTAAGAATTTATGACCTTCCTTCTAGAATTGAACTGTGACCTCACACATGCAGATCTCAACTCTACACAACATACCACATACACCCTGCCATACTATGATAAATATGAGAACTTCATAATCCCTTCTGAGCCATAAGCAACTACGTACTCAACTAGCCAAGAACTTTTTCATTTGACCCCATCTAATGATCAAAATAACTATACACCACAGGCTCCTCATGCCAGTAGAAGATATACGTCTCTAACTGTGGAAGAAACCATCAAGGACTCTCCGAATCCCATTTGTACGACACCAAACCGTCAGGACTGAATCCTTCGAACTCAACCAAGATACGCAGGTCACCAAAATCCAAGAGCATTGCCAAGAAACACATGTGAAAACTCATTACCTCATGAACACCCAAAGAACTAATCATATCCCTTACCATGCCGATCCGACCTACTACCAAGTTGTCCTAATAATCCAAGTTCCTTCTCACTTACCTTCAAATTGATACTTCTCCTTGGCGTAATACCGCAATCTCAACGCAGACTCAAGCACAAAACCATACTGTCTAAAGCTCGTAAGCCGCTGAATACTCTCTCAAATATCCCCAAAAGTAAAACATTCAAAATACTTACCCTGAAGAGACTTCCAGTGAATTTAAAGTCATTACCTTCACTGTCCTGATATTGATATGCAGAATCCATGATATTGTAGAAATGCCATAAGTCTTGACACCCTTAAATGAAAATCTCAATTACACTGACAAATTAGACAGAATCGACCTGACCCGCTTGCACACTAACATACTAGGAAAGTAATCCACTCACTTGAATCCACAAGCAAATTCATACACTGCACACACTACACCTTTTAGAGTTTCCACTAAATTATTCAATAGAACCCAATTACCCAATAGAGTACATTACGACCTATATCGAAGAAATTTCCATTACTCGCGTCATTCCCAGACCCCACATCTGCAGGTCATAACTGATTTACCAATATACCTCGAACTGAAACCAACACAGCACATAATCGTGTAATCAACTTATCATTAATAGACTCCCCCACTTGGCTCAAAGCCAATGATCAATACAACCAATAACCCACAACGCCCATAATAACACAACCCGTCTAACAACTCAAGTCATCTACAAATATAGCATTCACCATTGTAATAGTCATGCCAACTTCCACAAGCGATCTAAACTCAAATTATAACATATATCATTTACTGGTAGAAGAGAACTTACTACAAAACAACATAAGGATCACACACCTCAGGACAACCCGCAGGAGATACCCCTGCCCGCTTAGCCTCAAACTGATATCTCTCTATAAACTTCTGAAGACCATAACTATCACGCAATCACTACACCCTTCTGCATCTAAACACAAACAATGCCTACCTTCGAGGCATCAAAATACGCGGTAAAAACCTGAAGCTGATGGCAGAACTAACACTAGAGCGGTGGTCAAAGAAATCTTGAGCTTCTGGAAGCTCTACCACACACGTCTGACCACATGGATACCCTCACTGGACACCACGTTTCCCAAGAATGCTACTGAACCGAGCAAAAATTCACACTCGAAGAACTTTGCATAGAGCCTTTCCTCCTTGAATCCTTATAATGCCATCCTCAAATACTGAGTATTCTACTCCTGGCTACGTGTATACACAAGGATGCCACCAATGAATACAATAACAAAGGAGTGTTAATACCGCTGGAACACACCGCTAATCAGATATATGAACGCTACTAGGGCAATGATCAACCCAAACGACATTAGCAGGAACTCATAACACAATAGAAGGATCCGCTTCACTCCTTAACTAAAAAATATGAGAGGTCTCCCAACTCCCAATACACTCATAACTCGAAGCCATATACCAAACCGAGACATAAATCAAACACTCAATAGTTCTTGCCATATTTCTAGCCAACCCTTTTGTCACAATCAACAATCTGAACACAACCAACCATCAAATCGGACTCACCACGTAGCCATCTAGTCACCAATTCTCATTAATAAGAATACAAACGGACGTATAAGTCCCCAAATGCACGGCTCACACAATCGAAATCTCAGCACTTAAGCCACATAATGAATCCAGCCTCAAGTCATGCAGACTGGCCCATTACCAACATGCCAAAATCACATCACATCCATGGAAGTCACAAGCCATCGATGCACAACTGATACCAAGCGCTCTTGGGCGCGTTCGAATACGTGGAAGGAATTCAAGAGTTACGCTCTTGGCTGAATAAAATGGATTCGCATGACAAGAATTCAAGAATGTGAGATTTTCCTAAAGGTTCTGCAGCCTCTCAAAGATAAGTACAAACATCTCCGTACCGATCCGCAAGACTCTACTAAACCTTCTCAGGACCGGTGAGTCCTATGTAACCTAGCGCTCTGATACTAACTTGTCACGACCCCAAATCTAAACACAGTCGTGATGGCGCCTATCGTGGAACTAGGCCGTCCAAAACCACACTCATACCGTCATAATCTTCCATTTACATCTTTACTAAACTGATAACCCATAAAGGTTTCTTTTAAACATTTTAAAAATAGTTAAAGCTATACCGAATATTAAATACAACCCCCGAGATCCCGGAGTCACTGGTCATAAACATCTACAGAAAATATACAAATAAAAAAAACTCTATAAAGTAAGCAGAAGAGAGTAGGACTGCGGACGCATGCAGCTACCTCGTGAAATCTCCAAGAAATATCTGGAATAGATACACATCTCACTCTGCCCTAATACCTGGATCTGCACACAAGGTGAAAGGAATAATGTGAGTATGCCAACTCAGTAGTAATGAAAATAAATCAGGTCAGAGCAGTAAGAAACACATAAAAATAAATCATCATTTCACAATAAGCACAACCTTTCATTCCAACCATGTATACGTTAAATCATCACGCTTAAAAGCCGATTTTAGTAAAATCGTTTGGAAATATACTTGCTAATAGTTTCAACATAACTTTCAAGAAGTTTAGTGTAAAAATGATAAAATTCATAAAGAGGCCCCTCGGGCAAAACATATTTCATAAGTTCAGAGTGAAAGTGGTAAAATCATAAGTAGCCCCTCGGGCAAAAACATGTATCAGAACCTGCCCCTCGACATGCCTCACAATCACTCATAATCAACCTCTCGAGCATACCTCACAGTCACTTATAATCAGCCCATCGGGCATACCTCACAGTTACTCATGCCTCCCAATTACTCGTCACTCGGCACTCGCACTCAGTACGTACCTGCGCTCACTAAGGGTGTGTACATACTCCGGAGGGGCTTCTTCAGACCAAGCGCTAATATCAAGCCACCTCGTGGCGTATCATATCCTCAAAATTAGGCCCTCGGCCTCACTCAGTCAGAACCTCTCAAAAGCCCCTCGGGCGTATCAGTCAAACGGGGTACTCAACCCAAAACATCATTTTATATCTCAAAATAGTGTAAATAAGGCTGAGTTTTGAAAACAGTTAAGCATAATATGACTGAGTGTAAATCATGAATCAACAGTGAGAAAATAGCAGTAAAAGCCCCCAAGGGGTCCAAACAAGTTGGCACGAGGCCCCAAACATGGCTTATAGCCCAAATATAGCAATGGTTTTAGAACACAATTTAACATATGATTAAGAGTAAAATATGCAACTCAATAGTTGCCACGGAGAGTACCAAGAACAATCCAAAAATCAGTGCACGCCACATACTCGTCATCCGACATGTGCGCCACTCTAAAAATAGTGAGAAATACGAAGTCCGGGGTTTCATACCCTCAGGACAAGATTTATAGCCATTACTTACCTCTACCGGGCTACAATAGAAATCCGCGATGAACAACCATCCCTAAAATCCGGAGTCAACATGTCATGAGCATCTAAGAAATATACCAAAAAGTCTACTATTATAATACAAAACCTCCGAACGAACAACTAGGTACAACATAAGAAGGGAAAACAGAGATGCTGCGGACGCTGAACAACTACCTCTATGTCCCAAACTCCGGCTCCGCGCGGAATAGATGGCTAACGCTCGGTATCAACACCTGTATCTGCACACAGGGGTGCAGGGAGTAATGTCAGTACGACAACTCAGTAGTAATGAAAATAAATCAAGTCTAAGCGGCAAGAAACACATAAAAATCAAATCATCTGTTCACAATGTTCACAACCTGTCTTTTCAACAACATATACATATATATATATATGTATGAAATCAACATGCCTTAAAAGCCAACTTCAGTAAAATCCTTTGAAAAATGTGTTTTCAAAAAATTTCAGAAATAAAAATACCTGAAGAATTTAGTGTAAAGTGAAATAAGTCATACATGGCCACTCGGGCAAAACATGAATCATAAATCGCCCCTCGGGCAGAACATCACTCAGCATACCTCACAGTCACTCAGTATCAGCCCCTCGGGCAACCTCACTGTCACTCATGCCTCCCAATCACTTATCACTCGACACTCGGCACTCGCACTCAGTAGGTACCTGCGCTCACTGGGGCGTGTACAGACTTCGGAGGGGCTCCTTCAGCCTAAGCGATAATATCAAGCCACCTCGTGGCGTATCATATCCTCACAAATCAGGCCCTCGGCCTCACTCGGTCAGAAACTCTCAAAAGCCCCTTGGGCGTATCAGTAAAACGGGGTACTCGACCCAAAACATCATTTTATATCTAAAAAATAATGTAAATAAGGCTGAGTTTCGAAAATAGTTAAGCACAATATGAATGAGTGTAAATCATAAATCAACAGTGAGGAAATAACAGTAAGAAGCCCCCAAGGGGTCTAAACAAGTCGGTACGAAGCCTCAAACATGGCTTATATCCCAAATATAACAGTAGTTTTTAGAACACAATTTAACATATGATTTAGAGTAAAAATACGCAACTCAATAGTTGCCACGGAGAGGACCAAGTCCAATCCAAAAATTAGTACACGCCACATACTCGTCATCCGACATGTGTGCCATTCTAAAAATAGTGAGAAATACGAAGTCCGGGGTTCCAAACCCTCAGGACAAAATTTATAGCCATTACTTACCTCTACCGGGCCACAATACTAATTCATGATGCTCTTGCCCCTCAAATTGATTCCCGATTTCTCCGAATCTAACGAAAACCAGATTAACATCATCAATATACGCTAAATGAATAAAACCCAATCGAAAACTATCAATTTAGACACAATTCTCGAAATTCGGCCAAACCCGAGCCCCGGGCCCACGTCTCAGAATTCTATAAGATTTACATCACTAGAATCATCATCCTCCCACGATTCTATACATACAAAGAACACCAAAATCAGACCACAATTACCCACTCAAATCCTCAAAAGAAATTTCCAATTCCATGCACTTAACCTCCCCAATTTTGGGTTTTAAATCCAACAATTTTTTGGTTTAATTACTTAGAAAAAGATATAGATACGAGTTATGAAGTTGAAAACCTTACCTCCAAGTGACCCCCTTTGATTTCTTCTTCAAACCCTCTCAAAGAGTTCCAAACCCGCTTATCACTGGAGGAAAATAGGCAAAATTTCATAAGAATGGCTATTTAAAACATTCTGCCCAACACTATTATTCCCTTCAGTGCGATCGCGACTCCAGCCACGCGATCACGATGCACAGCGCAGAACACTCTACGCGTTCGCATACTTACACACACGATCACATCGAACAAATTTCCTTGCCCAGTCTTTTACTCTACACGATCGCGGATGAATCCACGTGATCTTAGTGAAGAAATCACTGCTGGTAACACACCAGAAAACAACAGACTCCTTAAGACAAAAAATGCCCGCTTGAGCATCCGAAATACACCCGAGGCCCTTAGGACCTCAACCAATCCTACCAACACACCCCATAACATCATTCAAACTTAGTCGAGCCTTCGAAATACCAAAAACAATACGAAAACACCAAAATTACATGAAATTCAAGCCTATGAACTTTGAAATTTCTAAATTTCGCCAATGATGCCGAAACCAACCAAAATACATTTGATTGACCTGGAAATTTGCACACATATCCAAAATGACATTACGAACCTGTTCCAACCTCCAAAATTCCATTCCGACCCCGATAACCTATTTTCCACTACCGACCGGAAATCGCCAAAAACTATCTTTCGCCAATTCAAGCCTAATTCTACACCGGACATCAAAACTTCATTCCAAACCACTCCTAAGTCCAAAATCACCTAAAAAATCTATCTGAGCCATAAAATCCACATTCCGAGTTCGTTTAGCAATAAGTCAACTCCCAGTTGTCTCAGTCCTCACCACGACCACTCCGAACCCGAACCAACCGACCTAACACAACATAAATAGGCTAAGAAACATATGATAAGGCAGAAAAAGGGTAAACGAGGCTAATCTCATAGAACGACCGGCCGGGTCGTTACACTCTATCTACTAGGAAGGTCTATCCAGTTGTCTATTAGGACCTACATGCATGAAATGCAGCGTCCTTAGCAAAAGGGACGTCAGTACAAATAATGTACTTAGTATGTAAGGCATAAAAATTAGTATATAAAAGAAATGAAAGAAACATAGAGTAAAGGACTCAACATGTAAGTTTGAATAGCTCTGTGAATCATGAAACATTTATAATGTCATGCATATATGTATAAATATCATATCATGCATAGGTGTATGCGTACATAACATCATCAGGCCTCTGAGGGCATCCCATCATATCATCTCAGCTTCAATGGGTGAATAACCTGTTTGGCCAAGCTTGTTTTTGGGTCAAAAATGCCTCTTTTTGGCCAAAAGTGGTTCTGGCCAAAAATTGAGGTTTTGGGAAAATTTTTAAAAGGAAAAAAGTGATTTTAAGGGGAAGCAGAAGCAGTTTTTGAGAAGTAGAAAAATGTAGCTTCTCTCCAAAAGCACTTTTCAAAAAAATAACCTTAGAAGCAGTTTTGAAAAGCTTGGCCAAACACTAATTACTATTAAAAAGTATTTTTCAAATTAGTTTGCCAAACACAAATCGATTCTCACCAAAAGTACTTTTTTGAAAAGCACTTCTCAAAATAATTAGATTTTAGAAGCTTGGCCAAACAGGTTAGAAATAATCAACGTATGCCAGCTGATTAGGTGGTGGTGCGTATATAATGCCATAAACTTTCCCCATACCACATATACATATAATATATGCTTATATAAAGCCATCTGGTCATGGGTTAATATACATGTATAAATGAATGCAATGCATAATGAAGTAACTCAATAAGATATCTCAGAATGTCATAAGATCAATATGCCTTCGATTAATATCACAACTAAAATTTATCAAGTTATGAACAGACGATATGATAATACGACATATGGGGAATCAAGAACATAGGAAACCCTAGTACATCTGGGAATAAAGTCATTTGTGAAAGTTTCGTGTTTGCTCGTTTCGTTGTATCATACAAATTATGCCAAAAGAAAAGAAGGGATAGCCTTAACATACTTTATCAACAAAGTTGCAACTGTTGCACAAGTCCTCGAACCTCTTACAGATGGTAATCTATATCATACAAAGGATTGGTATCAATATCGACTTCATATTCTATAGGGAAGTTCTTTTAGTCATTTTATCGAACAACTTATGTGCATAACTTCATAGGGTCTTTTATAGCTTCAATTCAACATGTTCTAGCATAATGATCATCATATTCACGTACCCTCATACTCACCATGATATCCATACCTTTACAATTCCATTTGATATCTTAAAACATGTAAAAACAGCCCACACAATAGAACAACTTCAAGTTTCATAGTTACTAGTTTCTTCAAGAATCCTCCAACAAAATTCAAGCCAACACTTGTACAAACTTAAGATGAGGTTATGGAAGATGAAAATTACCTCAAATATACCAATAACCTCTGTTCATTAACTCACTTCAACACCAAGTAACTTCCTAAGTTGTCACAACGAGAAGGAAAAGGAGTTAATAGTAACCACGATATATCGAACTTGCGGGTTTATCTTTGGATTCGCTCTAGTATCATGGGGAAACCCTTGGTGAGTATCTAGGAGGGTTTATGAACTGTTTTGGTCGAGAAAAAATGAGTTAAAACGACTTAGAATTGACTTATATACAAGCTGGAGTTTACACCGACTTTTTGGATCCCAAGGGAGCTGCTTGCGCAGTCTTGCGAAAATGCGAATATCTCTCTACTCCGATATCGTATTGAAAAACGATTGCTAGACTCACAGATATTCAATTTGGTAGGTGTATCACCCAATAATTTAAATTTCATTTGTAATGATTCAAATGGATCAATAACAATAAAAATCTCAACTACATTTGACCTAATTTTCAGCACATTTATGAATATAACTTGTGATGACCTTTTCCAACTTTCATTCCACAACTCGCTTGACTTAAAAACATAACACATGAATATCATAAGACTATTATAAATCGTAACATAACCTCAGTATCATGTTAAGCACCCTATTCCTACCCCAAAAGTTCACGTTATAACATTCCCAACTTGTCGACTTTCGACGAAACTTATTTTCTTCACTTCCTTTAGCTTCAAAGCCTTCCAACCCTCTTGGTACTTGTTATCCATGATCTTTAATATTTGTAACCTCCAAAGTAAAATTATTAACTTAAATTATGTACTTTGAAATATGATCTCATTTCTTAGCTTGCATCAATTGACTTACGATGTAGTTTTACGTACGAAAACATGGGGTTTAACATTATTCCCCCCTTTGGAACATTCGTCCTCGAATGTTGACTGATGCGCTTATCTGTATCATAACCAGATATCTCTTACAAATACTTTAGTATTGTCCTTTCCATCCAGGCAACTGTTTAGTGAATAAATCCAAAGGCCAAGGCATTCCCCCTTAGGCCTCTTTCTTACACCACGACCTATGGTCGGAATTCTTCCAATCTCGTAATTTTTGCTACCTTCTGTCATGTAGACTATACGACTCTATCCTTGTATCTGTGCCTATGCTAGCTTCTCTCTTTTTCCTCCAGATTTTAGCCAATCCCTAGGCCTCACTTTTTGAACATGTGCAGTACTATGACAAGTTGTCCCTATGGGCATCTGTAGGTGTACTAAAGTTGTTCGCTCGGTACTTTGTCAAACTTATGACTATTGCTATATTTTGTTTCATAGACTCGATTATCTATTCTTATGGATACTGCATGTAGGTAGGTCATACTATACCATAACTCTTACTTTGGTTTTACTATTAACGAGGTCTGCTACCCAACTCCAGGTTACTCTCTCGCTGCTTATCCTACATGTATAAATATATGTCCTTTAATTCTTTCTCATTGTTGTTCATCTTAAGAAGGACAACCTAATCTCATTTCATACTTAGGAACTTTTATCCATCTGTTGGTGATTCACCTTAATTTTTATCTATAATCTACCAATGATAACTTGAAACCTCTTATATAACAGACTGTCACTAGGGGTCACGTCTTATTGGGGAACATCTGAAATGATTTTCCTAATCCACCTAGGGGTGATGCTATACTTCAATAACCATATTTCATGGCATCCCAACATGGTTCATCTTATTGGGGGGGGGGGGTATTGTAATTTTGTGCAATTCATGAAATCCATTCTCTATGATTTATTTCTCAATCGAAGGCCTAAACGTCATTCTCTTTTCATTTATCACAATAACACTTTCATTCTACTACCAGGGTAGCATTCCATCTCTTCTAAATGCTCCTACTCTTAGACTCATCTGAGTTCCTTCAGGCTATATTGCCATCAGTTCTCTTGTTTTCATGGTCTTAATCTCGAGGACTTGCCTATTCTCGTCACCTTCTTACTCGCCTTTTCTTATCCTTACTACTGTCTTCCTAAAACTTTGTCGCTCTACCATACTTTAGCTTGCGACCTACACATATCTATTAATACTACTCACATCCTTCCTTTAACTTGCACCATAGATTTACTTATGTTATTCGGGAACCTCAAGCGAGACATCACATCGTCACTAACTCTTCTTTACTCTCTTAACTAGACCTCTCGATACCTGGAAATCATAGGCTGGAAGATATGCCACTCGTGACATTTCTGTCATTTCCCGATACTGAATCCTAGCGCTTCTAGCCCTCTATATGAAGTATGGACTATTCACAACCTTCTGCACTTGAGTATGTCATACCTTCTTCACCTTTACCTTAGTTACCTTAAAAGTTTGCATCACATCTTTTATGTCTTTCATAAATTTCCTTCCACATAGGTATAATTCACATCCACAACTTAAAGCTCTACTATAATATTTTCACCTCTGGTGCATACACAATTCGGTGGGAGATTCATACTAACTTCTTATGAGGCTGGTACTCTTCTAACTGGATTTTTTCATAGTGCCGTTACAGAATATGCTGATGTACTATCTCTCTTGTACCTCTAATATTAAGAGTGATTCTACAATGTTTTCAATCATGATTTCTATAATTATCTAGGTCCAATAAGCAGATTCCTGATTTACTTAGCTGATGTAACTCTTTAGTTTCCTCTTCTATCTCAGCCTTTATGTAGGCTTAAGCTATCTTCCGATCTGCAGCTGAGGGTATTGATTATTACTTTAGCCTTTCATGGACACTATGGAATATCCATGATATAATATTCCAACAATTCAATCCTTTGTCTGTGACCTGTACTCAATTCTTTCTTTTAACTTATACTAGAGTATTCTACGGGTGTGTGAATGTCAACATATATGCTGCATTGATAATACTCCAAAATCTTAAGTGCATTCATAACGTAACTAACTCTGGGTCATTCATCAAAAAATTTCTTTTGTTCCTTCTCAACTTTCTTTAAATGTAAGCAATTACTTTTCCTGGTCTTTCTGCAACTTGTTGCGTGAGTACTTGGCATATCTTAGTTCTCACGCATGCCGAAATTTTTGTGCAACTCATATGATCTCGAATATTACTTTTGATTTTACTTCCCGTTCATTAGCCATGATAGTGCCACTTTCTTATGGAGTGAATACAATGTTGTAGTGAGACTGTTGTTACAAGATCATTTTTTCTTCAACTTACTATACTTAAGTTGAAGCCTTCTTCCTTATTTCCTTAGCTAGTATTTTGTTGTAGTAGTTAGGGGAGGCCACCTGGCTCTTATAAAGCTGAGAGCTTATTACCTTGTATGCCACCATGACTTTGTGCTTGTAGGGTTACTTCTGAACTGAAATTTTTTACAGTCTCCCCAGTGTCATTCTCTTTTATTTCTGTAACAATTATACAATACCTTTAACTACCCCAACTCCTGTTTGAATATTTCTCAAGAATTATGATGTCTTATCTGCAAGATTGAATTTCCTATGCTGGGTTTCACTACATTTATCTTGCATGACCTACTACTTTATGTGAGACCTCTTGCCTAGTCATAACTAGGCTCTTCCTGAATCAATTACTAACTACTCGTCTGTCCATGCTCATATATATATATTCTGCGTAGCCTCTCTTGGGTTATGTCTTTTGTCTTAACTTACCTTTTGCACTAGCTCCTAATGTATCAAGTGTCCATTCACACTTATTTGCTAATTAAAATCCTAGCAGGGAACCCTTACTGCATATTCTCGGCATCGTCCTTACATAACATTCTGGAGTCATAACATATCTATAGGATCCCAGTAAATGCAATATCATCCCTTTCGCCTTTTTACCGTATTATTCCTTTACCATTTCATAGCTACCTGAACCAGTTAACTCCGACTTAATACCATATCACACCATCTTTCCCTCTTTAGGCGAGTTTTGCATTTAATGCTTTGAAGTTTACATGCAAATGTTTTACCTATTCATCTTTGGTGTCTTTCCATATTTTCAATGACCCTTACTCGCCTTAAAGTAACCCTTCTGTACCAGAGATAACTGAATTTATTACGCACAAGGGGGACACCTAGTGTAACTAGCACACTTAGTTCGTTAAGCTTAACTTAGCTCACATTGCTTTCTTTTAGTGAAGCTTCTTCCTGAATGACCGTTAAAGGTTATTCTTCTGTTGTCCATTCTATTGTTGACGGAACACGGTCTCTGAATTCTCACGACGTCGACTATTATCAATTCCTCTGGTCTCTAAATTTTTCTTGTTTACTAGCACATGCTAATTATTACCCCAGGGGTCTACTTAGCCTTCTGGTAATCGCATTGGAATCACCAACTCATTTCTCAAAATGAGGATATAACTTTATGGCTTATACTCTTTTATAGTCTAAGGGCCTGTCCCTTTTTGTCTTTTCTTCACTTGACTATAGACTCTATCGTCTTGTCATATTTTGTTTTACCGTTATCACCCATTTATCGCATCTTGCTCATAATGCTTCATTTACTCTCTTCTTATTGTCCTGCTAATATCTCTGTCTATTACCTTATTCTAAAACCTCAACAAAACATTCTTTCACTTTTAGCTCCTCTTGCTCAATCTCACTGTCTCTTTGGTTGCCTAACCTTCTCTTTTTACTAGGGGTGGGAGTCATACTAAGGTAAGTATTTATCCCTTTTAGGATTCCACTGCATATCTTCTGAAATTCCTGAACGTTCTAGTATTTGTACTATTCTAGAGTGCACCATCTGGGTATCTGACAAGCAGAACTATTACCATGCTTGCAATATCCTTCGAAAATGTCAGCTAACGCTAACAATCCATCCACCATTTTAGGTTACTTTAATCCCAGCCAGATCTTAATATCGAATCCTTCTGTTAAACTATATCTGTTAGCTCCATAGGGCATAACTGAGATGAGTGTGGCCAATTGTATATACTTGTGTTAATGTTGAAGGTAACTCATAATGCTTATATTTCTCTACCTGAATTGTAAATACTGATAATCTTCACTAACTGGGTACCTCGTACCCTCCTTCACCTTGTTTTTGTTACATGTTGAAACTTATACTCCCAACGTGCTATTCGCAAGGCATGTTAGATATTCACATCCTAAGGTCTTAAGCAGGAAAATTTGCGCATCGGGTATGCATCATTTGATAGTGCCTCAAACTGGGTCATGTCCTCAAGAACTCTCCCTCTACTACTGCCCTAAATTTCTGCTGTATTAGCCCTCTGGCTAGCTGTAACTTTTCTAATTGTGAATATATCTGTATCATTAGCAAACATAAGTTCAAGCTCAAACGCTTATGACTCAGCTCTATAGCACGATTTGGATTCGAAAGAAGGGTAATAGACTCTTAAATGCCTTGTAATTTCCTGTTTATATAATGTGGTGCACAACACATATATAAACAAGACTCTACTAGACACGGCTTGTATAATCCCTAGGATAGAAGTGCTCTGATACCATGTTTGTGATGCCCCAAACATGGGGAGGCGTGCCCGGCACCCTGTGCGATATTTGGCCCAAGCGTACCAATATGTAAAAGTGAACTCTGGAGTGGTAACTCTCAACTTACACGGATGGGGCCTATCTGCGAGCTGACAATACCAATCAAGGCCGATGAGGCCACAATAATTGTCTACAACTAGCAATACCAAACTAACATGTACACAGGGCTAGCAAGGCCACAATATTGATACACAAAATATACATGACTCGTCTACAAGCCTTTAGAGATAATTGAACTATATCATGGTCGTGACAAGGCGTCGACCTACCCATCAAACCTGTATTTATAAAATGGACTCCAAGGTCCAGACCCGGTAACTTCGAGGAAGTGGAGCTTACAAACCAAGCTGATGTTTGACTCTGTCTACTAGGAAAGTATATCCAACTATCTATCAGGACCTGCAGGCATGAAATGCAGCTTCCCCAGCAAAAAGGACATCAATACGAATAATGTACCGAGTATGTAAGACATAAAAATCAGTATATAAAAGAAATGAAATAAACATGTCGTAAAGGACTCAAAATGTAAGTTTGAATAGCTCTGTGGATCATGAAACATTTATAATGTCATGAATATACGCATAAATATCATATCACATATAGGTATATGTGTATATAACATCATCAAGCCTCTGAGAGCATCCATCTTATTATCTCGGCCTCAGTGGGCGAAATCATCAACCTATGCCAACTGATCAGGTGGTGGTGGGTATATAACGCCATAAACTTTCCCCATACCTCATATACATATAATATACATGTATATAATGCCATACTATCAAGGGTTAAGATACATCTATAAATGAATTAAATGCACAATGAATTAAGTCAATAAGATCACTCGTAATGTCATAACATCAACATTCCTTCGGTTAATATCACAAATAACTTTATCAACTTACGTATTTTTTGTGACTCATGAAAAGACGATATGAAAATAGGACATATGGTGAATCAAGAAAATAGGCAACCCTAGTACATCTAGGAATATAGTCATTTGTGAAAGTTGGGTGTTTTCTCGTTTTGATGTATCATATAGATCATGCCAAAAGGAAAGAAGGGATAACCTTGACATACCTTATCAACGAAGTTACAACTCTTGCACAAGTACTCGCACCTCTTACGGATGGTAATCTGTATCATACAAAGGATCTGTATGAACATCGACTTCATATTTTATAGGGAAGTTCATTTATTCATTTTATCGAACAACTTATGTGCATAACTTCATAGGGTCTTTTATAGCTCCAATCAACATGTTCTAGCACAATGATCTTCATCTTCACTTCCCCTCATCCTCACCATGATATCCATACCTTTACAATTCCATGGTATCTTATGGAAGATGAAATTACCTCAAATATACCAAGAACCTTTGTTCATTAACTCACTTCAACACCAAGTAACTTCCTAAGTCGTCACAACGAGAAGGAAAGGGAGTTAATGGTAACCACGATATATCGAACTTGCGGGTTTATCTTTGGATTCGCTCTAGTATCATGGGGAAACCCTTGGAGAGAATCTAGGAGGGGTTAGGAGCTGTTTTGGTCAAGAAAAAATGAGTTGAAACGACTTAGAATTGACTTTCACACAAGTTGGAGTTTTACACCGACTTTGTGGGTCCCAAGGGAGCTGCTTGTGCAGTCTTGCAAATAAATCTCTACTCCTATGTCGTATTTATGAACAATTTAGTGAGTTAGAAACTAGACTCGCAGATATTCAATTTGGTAGGTGGATAACCCCATAATTCAAAGTAAATTGGGAGAAAGGCTCAACTACATTTGACCTAATGTTCAATACATTTATGAATGTAACTTGTGATGACCTTTACCAACTTTTGTTCCACAACTCACTTGATTTCATAAAATAACACATAACTATCACACGACTAAAATAACTCATAAAATAGCCTTCTTATCTTGTTAAGCACCCTATTCTCACCCCAAAAGTACACATTATAATATTCCTAACTTGTCGATTTTCGACAAAACTTATTTTCTTCGATTCGTTTAGCTTCTAAGCCTTCCAACCCTCTTGGTACTTGTTATCTATGATCTTTAATATTTGTAACCTCCAAAGTAACATTGTTAACTTACTTTATGTATTTTCAAATATGATCTCATTTTTTTAAAGTCAAATATCCCCAAAATTTCCATTCAAGTCTCATGATTTAGATGTTAATCTCATAAACAATCATGTCATATGTCACGCCCCAAACTCGCGGAGCGTGACCGACGCTCAACTAAGTAAACCTGGCCGAGCAAGCCTGTTAGATACTTTCTACCCAAACTCACTCATGACAGAGAGAAGACATATTTGCATTAATTAGACCATAGGGAAATCATGTATACAATACCAAATCATTTCCATTAGCTACTTTATTTTTAATGTCTCAATATACGCACATTTTTATAGGCTAAAGTGGAATAAATGGTTCAAACACAACATAACTCGTTTGACTTTCCCAGCATCCATATAAAACCCACACTATGTCTACGTAGCCTCTAATAATTACAAAGAGTACGATAGTAGTGCCGGAAACAAGGCTCCGGCTATACCTCAAAACGTGATAATATAATAAACAAAAGATGCATAACCCCGAAATGAAGTGGGGCTCACCGATTCTGCTAGGAGGAGGGGGTACTGCTATCATTGATCAATGTTGCCTGCTGTGGAACCATCTGCATCCATAAAAGATGCAGCGCCCCCGCCAAAAGGGACATTAATACTGTCGAATAGTAGTAGTATGTATAACTAAACACCATCTCAATAGAATGAATAATAATACATGGGAGAACAATCATGAAATCAATAGAAGCCTTAAACACTACCAAAACATCAAGTTAAGAACCACATAAGTTTTCAAGTTAATTTCCATGTTTTTAGGTTGGGAGATCTTTACTATCGATATACCATCATTCACAATACCACCGTACTTTTACATGGGGTCTGATCACGGCCCGATCGGCTAGGCCACCTCCTTTGAGACATCAGACACAATCACAATTTCAATTACAATTTCCAGCACAATCACCACCATGTGTGCGACATGGTATCCGATCACGGACCGATCGGCTAGGCCGTCTCGCCCGAGACATTACCCTTTTCTATCAATCATCTCGCTTCATACTTCTTTCACATATTTTTAATTTATTGGAACTAGTGGCCACAATCATAATATCATTCTTGGCACTTGGCCGTATTTCATATTTCACATTTTTATTTCTTTACTTTTATGGATCATCATCGTAAATATCAACAAATAACATTGTCGATTTTCGAAAAAACTTATTTTCTTCGATTCGTTTAGCTACTAAGCCGTCCACCCCTCTTGTTACTTGTTATCTATGATCTTTAATATTTGTAACCTCCAAAGTAACATTGTTAACTTACTTTATGTACTTTCAAAGATGATCTCATTTTTTCAAAACATAGTCAAAAATCCCCAAAATTTCCATTCAAATCTCATGACTTAGATGTTAAATCTCATAAACAATCATGTTATATGTCACACCCCAAACTCGGGGAGCGCGACCAGCGCTCAACCGAGTGAACCTGGCCGAGCAAGCCTGTTAGATATTTTCTACCCAAACTCACTCATAACAAAGAGAAGACATATTTGCATTAACTAGACAATAGTGAGATCGTGTATACAATACCAAATCATTTCCGTTCGTTACTTTATTTTTAATGTCTCAAAACACACACACTTTATAGGCTAAGGTGGAATAAATGGTTCAAACACAACATAACTCGTTTTACTATCCCATCACCCATATACAACCCACACTATGTCTACGGAGCCTCTAATAATTACAAAGAGTACGATAATGGTGCCGGCAACAAGGCTCCAGCTATACCTCAAAACTTGATAATATAATAAACAAAATATGCATAACCCCGGAATGAAGTGGGGCTCATCGATTCTGCTAGGAGGAGGGGGTACTGCTATCACTGATCAATGCTGCCTTCTGTGGAACCACCTGCATCCATTAAAGATGTGGTGCCCCCGGAAAAAAGGACGTTAGTATTGTCGAATAGTACTAGTATGTATAACTAAACACCATCTCAATAGAATAAATAATAATACACGGGAGAACAATCATGAAATCAATAGAAGCCTTAAACAATACCAAAAATCAAGTTAAGAACCACATAAGTTTTCAAGTAAATTTTCATGTTTTTAGGTTGGGAGATCTTTAGTACCAATATACCATCGTTCATAATACCACCGTACTTTTACACAGAGTCTGATCATGGCCCGGTCAGCTAGGCCGCCTCTTTTGAGACATCAGTCACAATCACAATTTCAATTACCATTTCCAGCACAATCACCACCATGTGTGCGGCATGGCATCCGATCACGGCCCGATCGGCTAGGGCGTCTCGCCAGAGACATTACCCTTTTCTATCAATCATCTCACTTCATACTTCTTTCACGTCTTTTCAATTTATTGGCACTAGTGGCTACAATAATAATATCGTTCTTGGCACCTGGACATATTTCATATTTCACATTTTCATTTCTTTACTTTCATGGATCATCATCGTAAAAACAAATAAAATTTCACAAAAATCACAACTTCAAGTTCATTAGCAGTAAATACTTTAAACACAATGGATTTCTTTCCAAGAAATGACGCAAATGATTGGCAATCGAAGCGTAAGTTAAAATCATGAACGTGTAACACATCATTTGTTCTTGAGAAACTTTTTCCCAAAGAGGGGCATTACACAATTTCAACTCATGAAAATATAAGAGCTCAAACACATTGGAAGTACTTACAAAGCACAACATTAATTAAAGCAGCCACATTTGGGCATGACTTGTGTACATAAGCTTTTAGACAATTCTATTTTCAAGTCAGTTTGGAACAGTTGAATCAAGGCCTATTTTATAAGATTTTCTCACATCATTTTATTTCCTCGGCACCATTGACCACAAGTATGACTTCCATTCTTAGCACGTTGGTTGCACTTTATATCTCCAACCCACTTATTTTACTTTCAAGCATCCTTATAGATTATTAACAACAAGGCATTTCTATTTGAGGCTTTAAAAACACATTCGAGCAACTAACCAAATTAAGGGTCTTTGGCACATGTGATTTATTGCACAATTCGACATGTTAGTTTAAATTAGGATCACATTTCCAAATTATAACATATTAACATAGAGTCCATGCTTAATCACCTTCTCAAATAGGAACTCAACATACAATAATGTTTGGAATAAAAATTGAACGCATATATCATTTGAAACAAGGATTATTCGAGATAATCAATTTATAATGAGCAACCCGGGACTTACAAGGACATTGTGGGGGTCCAATTCTAAAAGAGGAGTTTAGCCAACACACCTTGTTTGAGATTTCCTTAAGTTACTACCACGTCCCAACACTTCTAGCAATAACAATCTATAGGAAGATAACGAAAGTTGGGTAATAATTAGAAGGATTCACATGGTGTAACTCTCTTAGGAATTTTGACAAACACCTAGCATGCAAAATAGACTATAAAGCTCTATAGTTGTAATTCCTTCCTCCCTCAACCAATTTCAATAAGAACTACCCAAAATGGTTCATTAACCCCACATACTACAACCTATTGTCACATGCATAGCCTATTTAACCCCACAATATATATAACTCGTAACCTCTTGCATGAAATATTAGGAGTAGGACTTACCTGGATAGATGATAATTTAGTGATTGGATTTTCTTGATTCTTGAAGATTGTTGAAAGAATACGTGATTAGAATGTTAGGTTTCCTCCTTCTCTCTCTAAAATGTTCTTTCCTATCAACAAATAAATGTCCTAAAGTAAGACCCAAAGGTTATTTATCAAAATAGGGTTGGGTTATAAAATAGGGAAAATGGACCCTACGAACTTAGGTCTGCGGTCACAGAATGGACCACAGAACAAATATGCGGTCCGAAAATTGAACCTAAAAAATAATGCTGTAATGACCCGGCCGGTCGTTCCATGAGATTAGCCTCGTTTCCCCCATTTCTGCCTTAGCATATGTTGCTTAGCCTATTTATGTTGTGTTGGGTCGGTTGGTTCGGGTTCGGGTTCAGAGTGGTCGTGGTGAGAACTGAGACACTTAGTCTCTTAAATTAGCTTAATAGTTGAGAAAGTCAACTGGCAGTTGACTTATTGGTAAACAACCTCGGAATGTGGACTTTATGGCTCGGATAGATTCGTTAGGTGATTTGTGACTTAGGAGTGTGTTTGGAATAAAGTTTTGATGTCCGGTGTAGAATTAGGCTTGAATTGGCAAAAGTTAGTTTTTGGCGATTTTCCGGTCGGTAGTGGAAAATAGGCTATCGGGGCTGGAATGGAATTCCGAAAGTTGGAGCAGGTTCATAATTTCATTTTGGATATGTGTGCAAAGTTTTATTTCAATCGGATGTGTTTTGGTTGGTTTCGACATCATTGGCGAAATTTAGAAGTTTCAAAGTTCATAGGCTTGAATTCGATGATTTTGGCATTTTGTGTTTTTTTGGTGCTTCAAAGGCTCGAATAAGTTTGAATGATGTTATCGGATATGTTGGTATGTTTGGTTGAGGTCCTGAGGGCCTCGGGTGTGTTTCGGGTGGTTAACGGACCAACTCTTTGGCATAAAAATGTGGCTGATTTTTGCTGGTGCGAGTCTCTGGTTTCCTTCTACGTGATTGCAGGAGGATGTTTGAAATCATGTAGGACTAGCTAGGGGTGGAAAGAGTTTTGTTATATGCGATCGTGTGGTGGAGGTCGCGATCGCATAGAGTTGAAGGGGCGCGTGAGTGGATGAGCCGTTGTTCTTCGCGGTCGCGTGGAGTGGTTCGCGATCGTGTGGGTTTATGTCCTACTGAATCGCGATCGGGTGTGAATGTCTGCGATCGCTTCGTGTAATTTTATGGGGCAGCATATTTGTTCTTCACGATCGCGTGGGAATTTCCGCGATCGCAGTGAAGAAAGAGGCCTGGGTAGAACAATTTTTAAGTTCTAATTCGAGGGTTCTTGGCGATAACTTATTTTTTTCTTTAGAGAGCTCGAGTGAAGGAGATTTTGGATGATTTTTCAGTGGGGTTCTTGTGGTAAGTGTTCTTCAATCATTTTTGGTTCAATTTCATGAATTTGTCTTGATTTTCACCATGCAATTTGAGGAATTAAAGTAGAAAAGTTGGAAAAAGTGGGAGGAGAATTTGGAAAATTCTTTTGGTGATTTGAGTGAGCAATTGTGGTCCGATTGTGGTGTTCATGGTATGTATAGAATCGTGGGAGGATGAGAATTCTAGTGATGTAAATTTTATAGAATTTTGAGGGTGGGCCCGGGGCTCGGGTTCGGCCAAATTTCGAGAATTGTGTCTAAATTGATGATTTTCTATTGGGTTTTGTTACTTCAGCATATATTGATGATGTTAATTTGGTTTGGTTAGATTCGGAGCATTTTGGAGCCAATTTGAAGGGAAAGAACATCGCGGAGTCGCTTTTGGGATGTTTTGAGGTAAGTAACGATTGTAACTCTAAACCTGAGGGTATGACACCCCGGTAATTGATATTGTTTTGGTAAAGGAGGTGACACACATGCTAGGTGACGAGCGTGGGGGCGTGCACCGATAGGGATTGTGACATGTTCCGTCCCGTAGCAACTATTAAGCTGCGTATTCGATTTGAAATCCTGCGATATCCTGTATTTTAGAAATTTATACTTGTTTCTAAGCTGTGAGCCATGTTTGGGGCCTTGGGCCGACCTGTTTAGACCCTCAGGGGTATGTTCCATGTTTGGGCCCTTGCGCCGACTTGTTTAGACCCCCCAAGAGGTACTTTTACACTATTCTACCACTATCCTGATAGAACATCTGTGAACTCATTCATGTTTACCACTTGTTATTTTTCACTGTTATCACAGTGCTTTGAAACACTGAGAAATATTTTGGGCTGAGTCGCGTGAGTTGAGATAAATTGCCCGAGTGGCTTGTGAGGATGACTGATTCAGGCTGAGAGCCGAGTATGTGGGGATAGTTATGGATCGGGATGCACGCCGTAGCAATATAGATTATAAATGGGTCAGGCTGCACGCCGCAATAATATAAATTATATATATATGGATCGGGCTGTACGCCGCAACAATATATGTTACATATAGATCGGGATGCATGCCGCAACAATATACATATTGGATCGGATTGCACGCCGCAGAAGATATAGCGATTGGGCTGAAGGAGCCCCTTCAGGAGTTTGTACACCCCTAGTGAGCGCGTCGACTATTATATGGATCGGGCTGCACGCCGCAATGTATGTTATAAGGATCGGGCTGCACGCCACAATAGTGTGTGTGTATATATATATATATATATGTGTGTATGTGTGTGTGTGTGTTGGATCAGGCTACCTTCTGCAACAGTTGTGTGTATCTCCTGGTACTTGCTGAGTACGAGTGTCTAGTGTGAGCATGAGATACTGATAGTGGAGTCACGAGTGACTGAGAGGCTTGCTCGAGAGGCTTTATTGTGAGTGATACTGTGCCCGATGGGCTTATATTTTATGAAAGTACTGTTTTTCACTCTTCTTTACACTGAGCCTCTGATGATAATGTAGTACAAATGATTTTATACGAGATTTTTAAATGGAAACTGGAGTTTTATGAAATATTCGGAATGTAGATTCCTGACTTGATTTATTCATTTCCACTGTTATTCATTATATGGATTTACATGATTTATAAATGCTCGTCACTACACTCAAGTTTTTAGGTACTTTGATTACTTATTGAGTTGGCGTACTCACGTTACTCCCTGCACCTCTGTGTGCAGATCCAGGTACCGAACCATCTCACTAGTTGATTTCCGGACGTGCTTGGAGTTGTTTGAGGATCGAGGTAGTTGCTCAGTGTCCCCAGCTCACCTCCTTTCTTTTCCTCCGTTCATAGTGTTTGTCTTTTGTACTCCAGGCTTTGTAGTAGCAAGTCACCTTGTTGTACATTGTATTTATAGTTCTAGATGCTCATGACAGTTGACTCCAGGTTTTAGGGAAGTGTATAAATTGTTCATCTCACTTTGCTATTTTAAAATCTGCTAATTGTGGAAAAATTATGAAATATTATGATAGTCTGAAATGGTTGGCTAGCCTAGTTCCATTATAGGCACCATCAAGGTCGGTTTTGGATTTGGGGTTGACAAGTTGGTATCAGTGCCTAAGTTACATAGGACTCAACGGTCATGAGCAGGTTTAGTAGAGTCTTGCGGATCGGTACGGAGACGTCTGTACTTATCTTCGAGAGGCCGCAGAACCCTTAGGAACAATCTCATTTTTCTTGAATTCTGTCGTGCCATTTGGTTGATTCTGGAAATCTAAACTTCTGTTGTTTCATTCTCTCACAGATGGTGAGGACTCGCGCTACCGATTAGGGCGATCAGCCACCAACTAGACCAACGAGGGGTCGAGGCCGCGGTCGAGGCCGTTGTAGAGGTAGGGGCCAGCCCGTGCGGCATCCAGGGAAGTACCAGTTGATCCCCCTACTGTTCAGGAGCGGATCCCCGCCGCAGATACTCCAGCTGGACAGGCTCAGGCACCAACAATGCCTATTGTTATTCCGGGTCTTTAGGAGACCTTGGCTCAGATCTTGACTGTGTGTACCACCCTTGCTCAGGCCGTTACCGCTACTTCTCAGGCCGGGGAGGCAGTCAGAATCCAGTTGCCCGAACACCTGAGCAGGTTACTCAGGGCCATCAGACACCGAGGGCGGTTCTAGCCTAGCCGATCGCTCCGGTTCAGGACTTCGTGGTTCCAGCTATGCCAGATGATGAGCAGCGTAGGCTAGAGAGGTTTAGTATACTTCAGCCTCCGACATTCAGTGGTGGTGAGGGCGAGGATACCCAGGGTTTTCTTGATAAGTGTTAGAGGATGTTGCGTACTGCCAGAATTTTGGAGACTAGTGGGGTCTCATTTGCTACTTTTCAGTTTTCTGGTGCTCCTTTCACTTAGTGGGAGTCTTTTGAAAGGCGTAGGCCTGTTGGTTCAGCACCCCTCACCTGGCAGCAGTTCTCTACTATCTTCTTGGAGAAGCATGTACCCCAGTCTCACAGGGAGGAGCAACGCAAGCATTTTGAGCAGCTGCGTCAGGGGGAGCTATCAGTGATGCAATATGAGATGCGGTTTTTGGAGTTGGATCGTCATGCCACCAAGTTGGTCTCTACTGATAGGTAGAGGATTAGGAGGTTCATGGATGGCCTCGCTTATCAGCTCCGCCTTTTCATGACTCAGGAGAGAGTGTCAGGGGCTAGCTTTGAGCTGGTTGTTGATATTGAGTCGGTTTGCCGCCAGGGGCGGGTAAAGAGGGAGTCCAAGAGGCCTCGTGGATCGGGTGGTTCTAGTGGTGCTCCTTCCAGGGGTCAGATTCAGCATGGTAGAGGCCGTTCGTTCAGGCCTCCTTGGTCAGGCCTCCCAGCCCATAGTGGTGCATCTTCGGGGCATGGTCCCCGCAGTTCGCAGACATGCTGTTCTTCATTTGGTGCCCTTCCAGCCCAGGGTGCATCTCGAGCACCATCAGTTCAGGGTTCCTCTATACATGGGTCTCCTAGTGGCCATTCTGGTGCCAGGGGTTCCTTTCAGTCCCTGTCTCCAGCTCCAGGGAGTTGTTATGAGTGTGGAGAGTTTGAGCATATGAGGAGGCAATGTCCTCATCTTCATGGAGGCCCATCTTAGCTATGGAGCCAGCCTTCGACTTCAGCTCTAGTTACTTCACCACCCACCCAGGCAGCTAGGGGTGGTAGTCAGTCAGCTAGAGGCTGCCCTAAAGGGGGAGGTCGAGCAGGTGCAACTCAGGCCCGTATGTATGCATTTCCAGCCAGGCCAAATGTTATGACCTCCGATGTAGTGATCGCATGTATTGTCTCAGTTTGTCGCCGAGATGCTTTTTCTTTATTTGACCCTGGTTTTACATATTCCTATGTTTCTTCATATTCTTCCCATTTTCTGGATATGCCCCGTGAGTCTTTAGTTATATCTGTTCATGTGTCAACTCCGGTGGGTGATACTATTGTTGTGGACTGTGTGTACCGGTCGTGTGGGATATCTATTGGAGGTCTGGAGACCCGAGTGGACCTACTGTTACTCAGCATGGTCGATTTTGATGTGATATTGGGCATAGAGTGGTTATCTCCGTGTCATGCTGTTCTTGATTGTCATGCTAAGACCGTGACCTTAGCTATGCCAGGATGTCCACGGGTTGAGTGGAGAGGTTCTTCTGAGTATGTGCCTAGCAGGGTGATTTCCTACCTGAAGGCTCAGCGTATGGTTGAGAAGGGGTGTTTATCGTATCTGGCTTTTGTGAGGGATGTCAGTGGTGAGACTCCCGCTATTAATTCGGTTCCCGTGGTCCGTGACTTTTCAGACTTGTTTCCTGCAGACCTGCCAGGCATGCCACCTGATAGGGACATTGATTTTGGTATTGACCTGGTGCCAGGCACTCAACCTATTTTTGTTCCACCTTATCGTATGGCACTAGTGGAGCTAAAGGAATTAAAGGAGCATCTTCAGAAACTCATAAATTAGGGGTTCATTCGGCCTAGTGTGTCACCTTGGGGTGCACCGGTGTTGTTTGTAAAGAAAAGGATGGTTCTATGCGTACGTGTATTGATTATCGGCAACTGAATAGGGTTACGATGAAGAACCGGTATCCCTTGCCTCGTATAGATGACTTGTTTAATCAGTTGCAGGGTGCCAGGGTATTTTCCAAGATTGACTTGCATTCCAGCTATAATCAGTTGAAGATTTGGGGGCCAAACATTCCGAAGACTGCTTTCAGGACTAGATATGGTTATTATGAGTTTTTGGTTATGTCATTCGGGGTAACCAATGCCACAGCAGCCTTTATGCACTTGATGCACAGTGTATTCCGGCCTTTTCTGGATTCTTTTGTCATCGTGTTTAGTGACGATATCTTGGTGTATTTCCAATCTCGGGAAGATCATGAGCAACGTTTGAGAGTTGTGCTTCAGACCTTGAGAGAAATGAGATTGTATACAAAATTTTTGAAGTGTGAGTTCTGGATTGATTCACTAGTATTCTTGGGGCACGTGGTGTCCAATGAGGGTATTCAGGTTGATCGGAAGAAGGTAGAGGCGGTGCAGAGCTGGCCTAGACCGGCATCAGCTACCCAGATTTGCAGTTTCCTTGGTTTCGCAGGGTACTATCGCCATTTCGTAGAGGGATTTTCATCTATTGCAGAACCTATAACCAGACTAACGCAGAAGGGTGCTCTGTTCAGGTGGACTGAGGAGTGCGAGGAGAGCTTTTAGAAGCTCAAGTCAGCTTTGACTACAGCTCCGGTGTTGGTTTTGCCTACGGGTTCAGGTTCTTATATAGTTTACTGTGATGTCTTGAGAGTTGGCCTGGAGCGATTTGATGCAGGATGGTAGGGTGATTGTCTACGCGTCCAGACGCTTGAAGGTGCATGAGAAGAATTATCTAGAGCACGATCTTGAGCTAGCAGCTATTGTCCACGCCTTGAATATTTGGCGTCATTATTTATATGGAGTGCATTGTGAGATTTTCACTGATCATCGTAGTTTGCAGCATCTGCTTAAGCACAAGGATCTGAATTTGCGTTAGAGAAGGTGGTTGGAGCTTCTCAAAGATTATGACCTCACTATTTTATATCATCCGGGGAAGGCCAATGTAGTGGCCGATGCCCTGAGTCGCAGGGCGGAAAGTTTGGGGAGTTTAGCCTACCTTCCGGTAGTAGAGCGTCCTTTAGCACTTGATTTTTAGGATTTAGCGGTTCAGTTGGTGAGATTGGATCTATCAGAGTCCTCGCGGGTATTGGCTTGTGTAGCCTCCAGGTCTTCTCTTTATGATCAGATTAGAGCACACCAGTATGATGATCCACACTTGCTCGTTCTTCAGAACAGGGTCCGTCGCGGTGATGCCAGGGATGTGTTTATTGGTGATGATAGTGTCATGAGGATGCACGGCTGGATTTGCATGCCCAATGTGGATGGACTTCGAGATTGGATTCTAGATGAGGCCCATAGCTCGCGGTATTCCATCCATCCCGGTGCCACAAAGATGTATCAAGATCTAAGACATCATTATTGGTGGAGGCGGATGAAGGGAGATATTGTTGAGTTTGTGGCTCGGTGTCTCAACTGTCAGTAGGTCAAGTATGAGCACTAGAGACCAGGTGGATTGCTTCAGAGATTAGATATTCCGGATTGGAAATGGGAGCAAATCACCATGGACTAAAAGCCTAAACATGATGCCTAACATACGTAATAAGGCTCAAGTAATCCTACAAATAAGTGTAGTGTGTCACGAGTAGAACATATACCAAAACAAGGCATAGAGAAACCTAAATTTTACCCAAACATGGTACAATATTGGTACCAATATAACGCTCGTCACCTCGCATGTACGTCACCCCAAAACATGTACCATGTAATATACAAGTCCATTTTAGGAAAAAATTACTCAAGACGAGGTTAAGCAAGACATTTACATCATTCCAGACTAGTTCTATTCTTCAAAATCCATCCTTTCTAGTTCCAAATCTATCAAATTAGTTTGATCTATCCCAAAGAGTACTCAAGGAAATCAAATAAAGGTATGAAAATGAATTCCAAATGATAAAGACTCGATCTTTATAAAATTCTCAAAAGTCAACAAAAGTCAACTCAGGCCCACATGATCAAATCCCAAAATAAAAGTCTAATCCCGTGATCCATAATCTCACGAGTCTAAATATATGATTAGTTTCAAATCTGAGTCCAAATCTGTCACGCCCCGACCCTACTGACTTTCGGCCGAGATGTCCCAGTCAAGCAAGCCTACTTGATGCTTTCTACCCAACCTTACCCATGAATAATGTGAGGATGAATATCAAGGGTTAGAGAAACGAGAGCATCACGACCCCAGTTTTTCGCCTTAGGATGTTGTGATGGCACCTAGTCTATAAGACTAGGTGAGCCTAACAACAAGAGAATATGACAGAAATAAAGACTGAAAACATGACATAAACGATTAAGCCTAAAAAAGATATCAATATTGAACCCCAATACAACATTTCCCAAAACCTGGTGAGACTGAGTCATAAGCTCTTCAGAGAAAACTAAGATATACATCACTGTCTGAATAAAGGATAAAATATAATAAGAGATAGCAGAAGGTGACTCCAAGTAACGTGGACGTCGAGTAGGTATATCTTGAAGTCTCCAAAGGTAGAAATCAATCACTCGCATCCGGCACGAGCAGATGTACCTGGATCTGCACAGAAGATGTGCAGAAGCGTAGTATGAATACACCACAACGGTACCCAGTAAGTATCAAGACTAACCTCCATAGAGTAGTGAGGTGACCAGGTCAAGATACCTACTAGGTCAAGATAAATAGAAAGATAATATAATAACGTGAAGTAATGAAAATCGGAGAAATGAGTGACAACAAGCTGTTTAATAACGTAAGCTAATGATAAGATTGTAAGCAAAAAGGCAAAAAGAGAGAATAACATAACGAGGACAACAATTAATCAAATACAGACAAAACTGGCAAGACAAGGAAGAATAAAAGCAACAGGAACTGTTCAACCAATAAATCTTTTCAATATGAAATGTACAACAAGAATCACAACCGAGGTACCCCCGTATATTCATATTTCACAAATTCAATCAAAATCTTTCTTTATAACACCACGTGAGCCTTTACATTTAGTTTTAAAAATCATTTTTTTCGAAATAGCTACACGTGTTTTAACCCACCTTATCACACCGCATGACTTCAAGTAGTTCCTTTACTAGCAACAAGCGTATCAAGCCCACCTTATGTCACCACATGAGTATCAACCCCTAGCTTTATACCACCTGATGCGTATCAATACCACAACACTCCACAAGTGCCCATATGCCACAACTTGCGAAAAGAATCAATAATACCAATGGTTCCACAACAAATGGACCATGGATCAACTACAATGTGTACAAGAATCTCAACAATAACAAAATAAATATGAATTGCTCAACAAAAAAGATATCTCATTAATTAACAACTTCACCTCAATGTGATAACTACTTTTTTACAACTTCAACACCAATAACTCAACAAGAAGATATTTCACCAAATAACAACTCCAAGTAGGTAGTTCAATAATTAAAGACGTAACACGACAACAAGTAAAGCAATAAGTACAACTAAGGCATATGAGAGCGACATAACAAGTGATAGGTAGAACAAGTGTTAACAATGTCAAATAAAGCATGAAAGTGTAGATTAACAAATGTAAGGGAAGATTAACAATGAACGATATAACATGTTATGAAAATTCAATTAAAGGCATGAAAAGAGTCTAAATAACCTAAACAGTCAAATACCACATATAGATCACGTACGCACTCGTCACCTCGCGTACACGTCTTCCACATAACACAATAACACATTCAACCCAAATACTAAGGAGTAGTTCTCCCACACGAAGTTACTGTCACGACCCCAAATCTTAACCAGTCGTGATGGCGCCGATCGTGGAACTAGGCCAGCAAAAACTACACTCAAATCGTAATAAGCTTCCATTTAAATCTTCACTAAGCTGATAACCTATAAAGGTTTCTATTAAACATTTTAAAAACAGTTAAAGCTATACCGAATATTAAATACAACCCCTGAGATCACGGAGTCACTGGTCATGATCATCTACAAAAAAATATACAACTCAAAAAAAATAAACTCTATAATAGTAAGCAGGAGAGAGCAGACCTGCGGATGCGTGCAACTACCTCGCAAATCTCCAAAAAACCCTTTGGAACAGATACACAACTCACTCCACCCTAACACCTGGATCTGCACACAAGGTGCATGGAGTAATGTGAGTACGCCAACTCAGTATTAATGGAAATAAATCAGGTTAGAGCAGTAAGAAACACATAAATCAAATCATCATTTCACAATAAGCACAACAATTCTTTCCAACAATGTATACGTTAAATCATCACGCTTAAAAGCCGATTTCAGTAAAATCATTTCATATACTTGCCAATAGTTTCAACATAACTTTCAAGAATTTTAATGTAAAAATGATAGAAGTCATAAAAAGCCCCTCCGGCAAAACATATATCATAAGTTCAGAGTGAAAGTGGTAAAATCATAACTAGCCCCTCGGGCAAAAACATGTATCAGAATCTGCCCCTCGGGCATGCCTCACAGTCACTCATAATCAGCCTCTCGGGCATACCTCACAGTAACTCATAATCAGCCCCTCAGGCATACCTCACAGTCACTCATAATTAGCCTCTCGAGCATACCTTACAGTCACTCATGCCTCGCAATCACTCGTCACTCGTTACTCGGCACTCGCACTCAATAGGTACCTTCGCTCACCGGGGGTGGGTACAGATTCTGAAGGGGCTCCTTCAGCCCAAACACTAATATCAAGCCACCTCGTGGCATATCATATCCTCAAAATCAGGTCCTCGGCCTCACTCAGTCAGAAACTCTCAAAAGCCTCTCGGGCGTATCAGTAAAACTGAGTGTAAATCATAAATCAACAGTGAGGAAATAGCAGTAAAAATCCCCCAAGAGGTCCAAACAAGTCGGCACGAGGCCCCAAACATAGCTTATAGCCCAAATATATCAATAGTTTTAGAACACAATATAACATATATTTAGAGTAAAAATACGCAACTCAATAGTTTCCGCAGAGAGCACCAAGTCCAATCCAAAAATCAGTGCACGCCATATCCATTCTAAAAACAGTGAGAAATACGAAGTCCGGGGTTTCATACCCTCAGGACAAGATTTATAGCCATTACTTACCTCTACCGGGCCACAATACTAATCCGTGATACTCTTTCCCCTAAAATCAACTCCCGATTTCTCCGAATCTAACCAAAACCAGATTAACATCATCAATATATGCTAAAGGAACAAAACCCAATCAAAAACTATCAATTTAGACACAATTTTCGAAATTCGGCCAAACCTGAGCCCCGGGCTGACGTCTCAGAATTCAATAAAATGTACATCACTAGAATCATCATCCTCCCACGGTTCTATAAATACCAAGAAAACCAAAATCGGACCACAAATACCCACTCAAATTATCAAAAGAAATTTCCAATTCTCATGCACCCAATCTCCCCAATTTTGGGTTAATTCAACAAATTTCCGGTTTAATTACTTAGAAAACGATATAAAATTGAGTTATGAATTCGAAAATCTTACCTCCAAGTGATTCCTTTCCATTTCCTCTTCAAACCCTCTCAAAGAGCTCCAAACCCGTTCAACAATGGAGGAAAAATAGACTAATTTTGCAAAAATGGCCTTTTAAAAAATTCTGCCCAGCACTATATTTCCTTTAGTGCGATCGTATCTCCAGCCACGCGATCGCGATGAAAAGCCCAATCCCACTCTATGCAATCGCATACCAACACACGCGTTCGCATAGCTCAAACACTCATTGTCACGCCCCAAAATCGGGGAACGCGAGCGGCACTCAACCGGGTGACCCCAGTCAAGCGAACCTGATTTGCCTTTCCTACCCCACGTGATACTACCGTACATGAATTACATAAAACAGCGAAATAGGTTCAAAAAGGAGGTGATTACCATAATTAGTTCAATTCCTTTTTTCCCCTCATATTACATTATCAAATTAGTTTCCCATTACATACAAAATAGATACCACGCCTCTAGTACGAACCATTACAACCACTGCCCAAATGTACACATATACACCCACATAATGTCTACGGAGCCTCTAGAGTGTTTAAGAATTTATATGATACTTGCCGGCGACAAGGCCCCGGCTATACCTTACAATACACAATATACTCAAAAGAGGTAGCAAGGACTACGAATGGCCCCGAGAGGAAGGGGCTCACCAGAACAACTGGAAGGGGGATGAGGAGAAGACACCACTAACGGCGAACTGAGCTACCTGCTATGGAATCACCTACATCCATATAAAAGATGTACCGCCCCGGCAAAAAGGGACGTTAGTACTGTGGAATAGTACTAGTATGTATACACAAACTTTATCCCAAGTACAATCAAACAGTGCACAATTAAGAGACAGTAATAGAATTAAATTAATCCAAGTACGTGGAAAGAAACAACCATAATCAAACAAGTTTCACAATCTCTCCCTTTTTCCCTTTCAACATCATCATATTCAAGAACCCATGGTTTTTCATTTCAATAGTGATATAGATCACATTCCATCCTTATTACCTCGGCCACCCTTATCACCACAACCCATCAACCTTATTACTTCGTGTTGCGGCGCGCAACCCGACGCCGCCTGACAATTTAAATTCATAACAACAACCACCAACAAATACATCACAAGAATCTTCATTTCAAGGAACACAAGTTCGTATCAACAGTTCATTTAATATGGGCCCAAAACCCCACAACATTTATCAAGTAGGAGGTTCCCTGAACCGGTACTGCCACATTTTCTCAACTTAGTTACTTTGATTTACAATACTCTTTCCGTTATTTTTCATGTATGGATTTCAACTATTTCAGATATTCCCACATTTAAACACATTATCAACCTTTCGTTCATTTGCTCATCAATCACTTTTTTTTACAACTTCATACAACACAGTAGCATGAGAATCAATTGGGAAGATTCAACGAATGAAGTCTCACGTCTTAGCACGTTTGAACATACAATCACACATTTCCAAATAACGTGCACGTACCACACATTCGAACCCAACAGGGGGATTCTACGAAGGTTAAAGTTAGCCAAACATACCTTAAAGAGATTTTCCTTAGGTTTATACAATACACCAACACCTCTAGCCATAACAATCTATAAAGAGATAGCAGAAATTGATTAATAATTAGGAAGATTACCCATGGTATAACTCTCTTATGAATTTGATCAAACACCTAGCATGTGAAGTAGACTACAAGGTTTAGAAATGGAAATCTCTTCTTCTTTCACCCAATTTTTAGCATGAACTACCCAAATTAGTTCTTTGATAACACATACTACAACTTAGTCCCACATGCATGTCCTATTTCTAACCCCCACCACATATTTGAACCCTTACCCTCTTGAATGAAATTTTGGAAGTAGGACTTACCCGGCTGGAGGACAATCTAAGGTTATCTTCCTTGATTCTTGAAGGCTTGAGCAAGATTTGGGTGATTATGAAGTTTGGCCCCTTCTTTATCTCTCTATATGCTCTCATCTCTCTATATAATCAGTAGAAAATGACCCCAAATGAAGCCCCTAAACCTATTTATGAAAATGCGGTCGGGTTATAAAAATAGGAAAAATAAATCTCCGGAACACGGTCTGCGATCGCATAATGGATCGCAGAACAAACATGCGGGTCGCATAGTGGATCAAAAAATAGCTGCCCAAGACTGGGCAACACTGGCCCAGTCTGCGACCTGATCTGCGATCGCAGAGTCAACATGCGACGTGAAATGCGATCGCAGATTTGACGCAGGATCGCATTTTTCCAGCCTTCGGTAATTTGACCATAACTTTGTGTAGAAACGTCCAAATGAAGACCAATTTGAATAATTGGAAACTAGACTCAAATACGTTTCATTCGATTTGTTATTAATCACATAATACCTTATATATAACTAGATATGCTCGTTCAAAGTGTGGACTAGTGCAAGTACCTTTGGAATTTTAGCTTATTATGAAATTTTCCCACTTGTCTTGGAGATAGGCCTCTCCTTTGACCCTACCTTACTTGTTATATGACTCATACACTTATTCACCACATCCAATTCATTTAAATTATATTTAAAGCACATAAAATATTATAATTAGTCTACCTGGCACCCCGAATCCTATATTGCTTAGCAAAATTTTTCGGGGTCTTATATTCTCCCCCGCTTAGGATCATTCGTCCTCGAATGAGAGGTAGAGACTTACTCAAACACCTAACATAACATATCTCTTTTCTATCCCACCTCAAGTCACTAAATTTTGACTAACTCCAAAATTTTTCCGAAATTTCGGTAGCATCTCTTTTGTAACTAGGCCTATCCACCTGTCAGATAATCACCCAAAACCATACTAAAAACTCATCAATAACTTGAAAAAGCATCACAATGTATATACCCATAACATTAATTCTCAGCATCACAAAACTACATCATCATAATGACACCTGAACATGGACTGCACATTTTCAGATCATAACACCTATAAGGCACTTTTCAAGTCAAAACTAATTGATATACAACCAAGCGAAAACATTTTTCTCTCACGACACTTTCGGCCTTCAAGGTGGCCTCCTAGGCTTACAAGCTTTGCCATAGCACACTCACGGAAGCAATCCCAATCCCTAAACTTACCTAACAAGGATGGCAGCTAGACACCTCGCATGAGTTAACTATCCATTAACTTTACCTTTAATCATCTTCACTGTACAATTTACATTCCACCGGACATTAGGATTCATAACAACAACCACCCAGAATTTCATCCCATGGAATCATACCATCAAGAATATCATTTCATAGTAACCAAACAATCATGTGTTCATAATAGTCCCTACCAGCCATTAATGTAATCACAAAGGTGTTCATCAACAGGAATATAATTCCATTTCAATCAACAATCCATATGAAGTCAAGCCAAAATGATTCTTGCCAATAATGCATCATATAGGATATTACCATGATCATATAATTCAATCAAATCAATTCATAACCTTCTTTTATCACTACCTTCTTAGACATAAACACATGAAGATACAAAGTACACGAGGAACAGTTGCGGGGAACATCATTCTCCTAGGAACCGAGTGAGTAGAAAGCCACATAATCTCATCAAATCCGACCGATTTAAGACTTTTGAAAAGGGGACAAACTTTGGTTTGAAATCATGGAAATTTAAGCTTGAGATTTTTAAGGAAAATCATTACTTTTGTAACCCATGAGATAAGCCTTCGTAGCCCTAGAAAATCGTCAACAATGGCGAGAAAGTGCTTACAATCATTACGAGCTAGGGT